>KK116875.1:338062-362993 GCA_000611955.2 Stegodyphus mimosarum | reverse complement strand
TTCGAAACATCAGTTCTAAATTTTAAATTCCGATAACAGAATTTAAATTGCTTATAATCGTGCAAAATTGGCATTATATTAGCTACATGAGTTAGCTGGTATTTTACTGTCCCTAGTTTTTTAGATTTTATTATCGTTGTTTTAAAAATAAAAAGATATCACAAATGCAAATATTGGACAAATGGTATAACTTAAAAACACAACTGAATATTTGTAAATTCTATGATTTAGCTTGTAGAGACATTAGGACTTTTGGAAGCAACAAAGATGAAATATGAGCTTTGCCCTCGCCGAGAATCGAAGCGCGGATCTCTCGGATACGCGTCGAGCGTGCTGACCACTACACCACGAACGCCTGCAAAGGAAGCGGAAGAAATACCTTATACGCTAAAAAAAAACATTTTTGTCTTCTTTAAGCGGCCTACTTAAGGTCAAACACGGGCGACTTATAGTTCCTGCAGAATAACAGCTTTAGCCAGTTTTATCACAGCGGCTTCCTCAACTTCCATGATTTCTTTTTCCAATGTATGTCTCCAATATTTCAAATTTTGAAAATAATAGCTAAAATATAATTACTTTTAAAACGTCTGTTATTTTTCTCTCTCTAAACTGGCAAACTAACTACTCAAACAGCGAATAAATATTTGGGAAAAAGGCAAATCGCGAACAAACATATATGCTCACAACACACATACATACACAAAACAAACTTTCTAAAAGAGTTTCAATTAGTTTCATTTATGTAGTTCCGTAACACAGAGAAAGATTATAAAAACTAATATAATTCTGTTAACGGCGTATATGAAACAACTAAATTTTGTATCGGAAGCTACTATATGTCTACGTACGAGGGTGTCGTGTAATGTTTACTGCAGTTGCTTGCCAGATAACAAGTTTTTCAAATATGTGTATAAAAGCAGATAATGCGAGAAATACTTTTGAGCAGAGATAATTCTTTCTAGTAAAATGTGTCACAATCATTAATTTAAAAGGCTAGTCCTTGAATAGATTGTTATGAACTAGAAATAAAAAAAAAGAAAGAAAGAATGAAAAAAGAAAGAGACGTTTATAGCTGATTAATAGCTGAAATCACTTACAATTCTAAACTCATTCCATGTTGCAAGCCAATCAACGGCCGAGCGGGAAAGTCACTGAACACTGGTAGTTCGGTCCGAGGTTCGAATCCTGTGAATGGGCTGGTTGCATGGGCGTTTTCTTGGTTTTCCCTATGTGTAACGTGTATATCAGCCAGTTTCTCTCCGAACGTCCTCCACGAAGGCATCCTTTCCCTTAAGCTGATAGCCCTTTAGGCTTTGCCGTAATCACATACACCAACACCATTTTATGTTGTAAGGAAACGTAAGCCGCCCAGCCGGAATAGTGCTTAGTGACTCTGATTGCTGTACCGAAGGGCCCGGGTTCGGATCCCGGAGAAGGCATGGATGTTTGTAAATGTATAGTGCCGGACGGCATGGGGGCACTCTAAATATGCGGCGAGCCGAAAATCCTTTCGAAAAGTTGGTAGTAGGGGAAAAGGTGTGGGAGACCCTCGGACCCGTCCCCCGGGGGTGCTGTCAATCAGAATTGGAGGCGGAACTGAGCAAGGGCATCATGTCACCTGTGTGGTGCTCAAGGCTCTCGCCTACGGCAGGAGCACTCTTACAGCCCTTGCCATGATGAATTTCGTAGGCTTATTCTGATGTTACTATCAGACCAGTGAGATAAGTCACAACACTTACAACAACAGGAAACGTAGTAATGTAATTTTAAAATTTGCATAAAACAAAATCTTTACTAGCTATATAATTCTCTACAAAAGTTTCACTTAAAAGCATTAAACAGTATATAGTTTTTGTCTCTACGTTACTAAAAAATAATTCACACACGTTGTCAGGACTGAGTGTTCTGTGCATAGCTTTAGGGAACATGGTGAAGTCATTACTAGGGTCCTTAGCCTCAAGTCCTGAACTGGAACAGGGAGCTGAAAAATGTTGGCTTTGTTCTGATGTAGATACTGTGCTAGAGAATAACTGCACTTGAAAGGGATTTAAAATCCTCTTTTATTAAATCACTATTATTTACACACTTCCCTACTCGGGAGAGTTACAGAAAGTAAAAGGCCACACTTGGGCTTAACTTAACAATCAAATAAAGTTAATACTAAAACTAAAATAGAAATCTAATTAAACTTTGCTCGCAGAGCAATTCGCGGAGTTTGGCCTCTAACTAAATGGTGCGTAGCAAGAAATACTAATACTAGCGCACTTCAATTTATTGCAATATTCAATCACGTAGTAAGCACTATGGCTTATAATTTTAGCTGCTAGCTGGTCAGGCGAACGTCAAGCAGAATGACCGTGATCTGAGACTAAAGCTCTCTCACACTGAGAGGTTTCTACCTCTGGTTTAAATAGTACTTCGCTGTACTTCAAAATTAGCATAAGCTGAAAACGCGCGCTTCTTCTGACGGGAAGTTGAAACAG
The DNA here is from genome assembly GCA_000611955.2 of Stegodyphus mimosarum. Classification (NCBI taxonomy): domain Eukaryota; kingdom Metazoa; phylum Arthropoda; class Arachnida; order Araneae; family Eresidae; genus Stegodyphus; species Stegodyphus mimosarum. The sequence goes on along the minus strand of KK116875.1, from coordinate 360,510 downwards.
AGAAGAGATAGAAAGATTTAAATTAAAATAAAACTTGGTTAGTTTAACTAACACCTTACAACGTATTTTTCAAAGGTCTGTCTTAGAGTAAATTGATAGAAAACGTTGAATAGGTTTGTCTTATTTATTTTCATACTATTTAAGATAACCCTTAAATCTTTAAATTAATACAAATTACATAAGATAGCCCTTAAAGGTAAACGGTATTCCAGATATTTAAGTGAACCTAGCAGAGTCCTACAGGAAACCGTATTTATATTCTATTCATAAATACGATTCGCTTAAATGATTAATTACATGCAAAAAGCCATTAGCAACATCATGGTAATCGCAATTCAGTGGCTCGTAGATTATATTACGTCTTTAGGTAGCTTAAATGAAATTCCTTTCCCTTTTTTTTCATCTTTTCTTATCCTACTAAAAGAGGAAAAAGAATTAGCGAATTTTCCTTTATATAAATAGACGATTAGGTTATTTGGATTGCTTGAAATAAATTCAAATTATGTAAGTAAAATTTTATTCACTCCATAGGTATTTGGAATATTATGTGTATTTTATATTACACGTATTTTATAGTTATTTAGATAGATAGAAAGAAATTAAACTACATTTAGATTCCTTGAAAATAATTTCATTCTTCTTCTTTCTCTGTCTGTTCCTGTCCTTCATAAAAAATCGACAATATTGGTATCCTTTATGGAAATGCATATTTGGATTATTTTGATTATAGAATGAACACTAGGGTTATCTGCCTAAAGAAAGCGATGCATTCGTGGAAGAACATTTAAGGAAAAAAAGCTCATATTCACCTTATACATAAAGAAAGCCAGGAAAACTCACAAGCAGCTGACCTGTTCCCCAGGATTTGAACCCGGGTCGAACTACTGGTATTCAGTGATGTTACCGCTTGCTGCTGTTGGGGTAGAAAATATGAGCTTAGCGTTAAGTGCAATATTTTGAAATATTAAGTGCAATATTTTTCTTTTGTATCATACTTTGATAAATGTCTCGAAGTGCTGGAAATTGTCATTAACAAAATAAATAATATGTATGCTAAAAAATAAAAGAAAAAAGAAAAAAGTATTGCTTTTAGCAAATTTATCGTAAACGTTGCACGCCCAACCGGGATAGTGCATAGAGACTCTGATTACTGTATCTAAGGGCCCGTGTTCAAACCTCAAAAATGGCATGGATGATTGTAAATGTATAATGTCCTACGGCATGGGGGCACCCCAAATATGCAGCGAGCCGAAACTTCTTTTGGAAGGTTGGTAGTAGGGAATAAGGCAAGGGAGATTCTCGGACCCGTCCTCGGGGGTGCTGACAATTAAAATTGTAGGCGGAACTGAAAAATGTCGACCTTTCTTTTTAATATATCCATTAACAAAAGTCATATCTATCACAGATTTTATTTAAGGTTATTTGAAAAAAAAATGTATAAACTGATATTTATATTGCTTTTTTTAGTTGGATACGTTTTATTGAAAAACATTTTAAACAGAGAATTTTCGGTAATATTTTTCTGTATATGAAAATACGTTTGCTTTATCCATGATTCATACCTAGAAAAAATGTATTTTTTCAGCGCTGAATGTAAGGTACCAGTTAAAACATCCATCAGTTTAACCAGATGTGTTTATTTTCAGGATCGCTGCATTATCCATTGTACCACAAGAGGGCATTAGAGGTTATAAGGTATTTCTCCCGCCTTCTTGGCATGCCTTCGCGGTGTAGTAGTTAGCAACCTCGGCGCGTATTCCAGAGATCTGTGGTTCGAGTCCCGGGGAGAGCATTGCATATTTTTCATCTCTCCTGCTTTTAAAAAGTACCTAATGTCTCTACAAGGTGAGCCTTAAAATCTTTGACACTTTTCAGTGCACATCTTTGGTACGTTTCAGTAACATATTAAACACAGCCCACATCTTTTTCACTTTTCAATAATATTAGCAAGAAATAATGGGATTCAAAATGAGGCAGTTTAAATTTAATTTTGTCATCAATTTAGGAGATTTCTTTCACCTTCCGGTTTGACAAAAATATCCTTTTAATGGAATACAAATTCTTTCTTGTCGTTATGTAACATTACATTATGTTACAGACTCACTTATTATCTACACATCATGAGAAGTGTTAGCATTGCAAAAGGCGCATCATCTTGTATTTCTCTTCCACACGGCATGGCAAAAAACTAACCATCAAAGCACTTCATTCCTTGTTCTTTAACATCTTTGTTTTATTTCTCAAATTATAACTTCAGTTACTGACCAGGCGAGGGAAATGACCGCAGCAGTTGTACTTTTTTATAATTTCTATGTCCAAGTGTTATAATTTATGGTACACTGCACAAAAAAAATGGACAGTTTTATATCTCCCGTTCTACTGGCCCGATTGACAAATTCAAATTACGTTTTCCATGTCTCGAAAGCGCGACTTAGGATATGTATTAGATTTATAAAGGGTGTTTCAGAGATCATGGGACAAACTTAGCGGAGTGGTGGAGCGTATTAAAACATGCATTTTTTATATAGGAATGTAGGGTCTAAAGTGACGGGTTAAGGCATGAACGCAAAAAAACGACGCGAGAGGAAAATGTGTTTATGTACAAAAACAACGCGAAGTGCTTCTTTGCAGCAATACAATATTCACAATAAATGTTCAAAAAAGGGATCACTAACAGTAATAGGAACTACAGCTGTGATTGGCTGGCAATGCAGCGGTAGAGGGCGGTAGTGAGCCTGACAAACCACGATCCGATACATCAGAGGATCATTCGCAACTCTGATGTCGAGCGTGATGGGTGAGTGTCAGCGCACAGGGAAAAAGCTAACATGTATGGTACTGCTAATGGGAACGGCAGAGCAGCGCTACGGTTGCACTAGAAACGGTTTCTGAGCAGGCGTATGCCGAAGCACACAATGTTCGAGAGGTTGCATCGGCCTCTGTGTGAAAACGGGTCATTTGAAGCCACCTCTGACACTAGGAGTGGTAGAAGAACTGCACGACAACCTCGCATTGAAGAATCCATCTTGAACATTGTGCATGAATCATCTCAGACACGTACAAGGGCTATTGCACGTCGTCTGCAGCTGAGTCATTCCACCGTTTGGAGAGCATTGAATGAAAATGGTTTGCACCCATACTATTTGAAGAGAGTCCAAGCCTTTCAAGAGACAGATTACCCTCTTCGAGTTCATTTCTGTCATTGGTTCTTGCAGCAGTGTGAGGCGTAGGTGGATTTCCCATCGGATGTGCTATTCACGGACAAGGCAACTTTCTCACAGGACGGCATCTTCAATAGCCACAACATGCACCTGTGGGCAACTCATAATCTACACGGCACACGTCCACATGCATTCCAAACCCATTTCTCCGTAAATGTGTGAGCGGGTATTGTTAACGACTACCTCATAGACCCATACCTCTTACCTGCACGTACAAATGGTTTATGTTATCATATTTTTCTGCAAGAGGTGCTACCGGAATCGCTGCAGGATGTTCCGGCTGTCGTTCGTGATCGCATGTGGTTCCAGCGTGATGGTACACCAACCCATAACCACGTGCGAGTCCGCAATTTCTTGGATGGGATATTTTCGGGCTGATGAATTGGCTGTGGTGGACCCGTTCGATGGCCACCCCGTTCGCCAGATTTATTCAGCTTGGATTTTAGGGGGGGGGCGCTATCTGAAGAGCATCATTTACAAGACTCCCGTTGACTCACTGGAGGACCTCGTTGCACGACTATCCATTGCGGCTGCAAGAGTGCGCGAAATGCCTGTCGTTTTTCAAAATGTTCGTTCGTCAATCCCTTCTGCGACGTTACTAGGCATGTATTGCTGCTTGTGGTCGCAATTTTGAACATTTATTGTGAATACTGTATTGCTGCAAAGAAGCACTTTGCGTTGATTTTGTACATAACACATTTTCCTCTCCTGCCTTAACCTCATTCTTGCCTTAACCCGTTACTTTAGACCCTACATTCCTATAAAAAATGCATGTTTTAGTATGCTCCACCACCCTTCCAAGTTTGCCCCATGATCTCTGAAACACCATGTATATAGCATTGTTCTAATATAGACATTCTGACACAAAATCGGACATTTCTGAAATGACATGCCAATTTTTTTTCCGTATTCCGAGTCAAATTACGCCAAATTTCCAAATTTTGTAAAAATCGCACCAGTAGTTTTTAAAAAATTAGCTCTCAGAATTTTAGCTCCTCAATGTTAATTCAATTTGGCATGTACTCATTAATATCTCTCTTTTTATTACACTTACTTGATTCCTTCTTTCACAGTTCGAAATTTAGGTTCACTCCAAGCAAAATTTACCCATTTATTATGATTTATTTTGAAAATTTGTATTTTTAAATAATTTTTATAAATTTTTGGAAAATCAATTTGAATTATAACCTATAAAAGTTTTACCATCAACTTGAAGTAGGTGTATTTCTAAGTATACCTACAAAAAACCAGAGCTTTTTATTTAAAATGTTTGAAGATACACGTGAATTTATATTTTGGCGCGTTTTCAAATTTGGCATATTTATTGAAAGCGATAATAGCATCTAATGTGGTTAACGGACTTTGATGAAATTATTTGAAAGAAGAACGATATGACTTTTTTTTCGCTCATGCACAATATAAAAAGGTAGGAAAGATGTGACTTTTTTTTTCCGCTCCATTACAATGGAAGGGATAGGAAAGTAAGTTGACACGTATTAGAAGTTAGCCAAGTGAATTTATTCTTGGCGCAAACTGAAAAAAAATCGCCAAATTAAATTTTTTTAATTTCTCCGTAAATTGGCACCAAATTTTACAAAATTTAATATTTGGGCATAGTTTGAGTCGCAGAATCTCAGGGTCATTGCGATTAAATATACTTCAAATACCATACATTAATTACCTTGATACGTAAATCAAGATATGCAAATGTGTATCTGAGATACCAGTCACATTCAGAGTAGAATAAAATTATTCTTTTTATAAAAGATAAAAATTCATTTTTAAGAAATACTGGAAGTTTTATTTTTAAGAAATACTGTAATAAATTCTTCGCATTGTCCAGTTAACTGCTTGAATCCCTACGCTCTTTTCAAAATCTGCTTTACCCTCTGGAAGGAACGAGCTCGTGACTAAGTTCGAAATGATACAACAATATGCAACATGTCACAACGTCTGCTCGAGAGACTAATCATTTTATATGAGAAGGCATTATGTTACGTTATCACCACTTTTATAAGCCATGGAAAGTAGCAAATGCTGCCAATCTTTAAGGTCTTTAATTTATTTATCAAGCTTTCTAAAATGTCAAGAGTTCTGTGGGCTTTGCCAATTAATATGATGTAAAATCTTTAATTTAACTTTTAAATTCTATCGACTTCTTATAATGCTATACTATTTAAAAGCAGTACTTCTTTATAATTTATGCATTTATTTTGCCTCATAAAGGATTTTAACTGGTATAATTTATACCACTTATAAGGTATTGCTTCGTCCTTCTTAGCATGTCTTCGTGGTGTAATAGCCAGCACACTCAGCGCGTATTCGAGACGTCCGAGATTCGAGTCTCGGCGAGGGCATTACTTATTTTTCTTCTCTTTAGCTTTCAAAAAACAACTAATGACTCTACAGTGGGGTCCGAACTAAAAAAGGTGGTGGATGATGTTTCTCCACCACCAGGATTTGGCGATTGGGTCCCCTAATTCCCACTCGCCGTTTAAAAGGGGGAGTATGTAAGGTATTTCTCCCACCTTCTTAGCATGCATTCGTAGTGTAATAGCCAGCATAATCGGCGCGTATTCGGAGGTCCGAGGTTCGAGTCCCGACGAGAGCATTGCTTATTTTTCACGTCTCATTCCAAAAAATCCTGATGACCCTACATACTCTTAACTGACTTATTTTATTACATATAATTGACGTATTTTATACATATAATTGGCGTATTTGTTACATATAATTGATGTACATCATAACTGATGTATTTTATTTCATATTCTAACATATCCTAAGAATAATTTTAATCAATATTTGCTGCATTACTGTGGTTAATAAAAAACGTCTATGACGTCATATGTTACGTACATCAGCAGCATAATTTTTGGTGCTGTGCTTAACAGCGTTATTTCAACTCTTATTGCTCTAATTTCATAACCTGTTATAAGCAAACGCGTAGTAAAAAATTTACAAGAGATGCAATAGAATAATACATTCTGTACTTATTAATGTTTCTAATTAGTCCAAATAGGCTTTGTCCCTGAAGGACTATTGTTTTCGTTTTGCGATTTTGCGTCGAGTGGGTTCACTTTTCAAACTGTTGCCACCAAATATTGCAGCCCTGTATTAAAGAAATTAAATAATGAATGTGCATAAATGTATGTATGTTTCTCTCATTGTGATAAAACGACGGTACCTAAAGCCATCGAATTTTGAATGACGTAATCCTGCTGTGAATATTGGCATTTGGAAGCCCAAATTTGAAATTTGGAATTTGTTTTATTATCGATTTCACATTTTGTAAAATTTTGAAGAATTTTTGATTAAGAAACTGCAGAATTTCAACGCGAGCAATAGCAACCTTGTACAGGAAAAATATTTTTATCTCCAGCGCGTGAGACTGTATAGGAAATTCTAAAGATATGCTCAGTTTAAAATTATTTTGCGATATTGTTCTTTAAGTGAATTTTATGGCTTAAGTGCGAAGAACATGATATTTAACAAACAAAGGTAACACACAAACTGTTAAAAAAAGCCTCTTTTTACGTAATTTACAATATGAAAACATTTCATATTTCATTTTCTTTTTATTATTTATTACACTTTTAAGAACATAATTAAAAGATATAGTTGTAAAGAATACCTTAGATTTGAGCAAAAAAAAAAAACATTTTTATTCCTTTTCGCTCTCCCGCGGAATTAAAAATAAAAAAAAAATATGTAATTATTTTGAATCCTTTTCTGCTTTAAATCTTGAACGAAAATACTTTTAGAGAAACATTTTAATCAAGTACAGTGGGGAAAATTGAAAGAAAGCAGATTGAAGACGTTTTGAAGATTGATTTGAAGTTTTGAAGGCAGATTTTGAGCTTCCTCCTGCAAAGAGGTTTTAAATGAAGCTATGTAGAAAATTTTAATTTTTTTTGCTTTATTTTTTTATATAAGGAACGTGTGAGATATTTCTAAGTATTGAATGAAATTTCTGTATCTGAAAGCATGCATATTCTTTAAACAGAAATTATTTTTTAACGTCTCTAGTAGGTAACTAAATAAAAGATATGGTTTGCTTGAAATCGAAAAGCTGAAACTAATTTTTGTTTTTAAACCCAAGAAATCGCAACGATAAAATTTCTAACCGAGCTATTCGAATGAAATTTCTTTGAACTTCATTCTTTTAGATTTTTAAACCATAAACCATAAAAATTTAAATCGTATTTGGATGAACCTCATGCTTTGAATTTTAACAAATTTTAAATTGGAATTAAGTTAAGTTGTTGATGAAAAAATCTGCTAGTTCCAGCTATCTAGTAAAATACAACGAAAGATTAATAATTAAATAGTTATGTTACTTTTACATACAAAAAAAGAAGACAAATACAAACTCTTAATGAAAATTTCACTTAAATTATTAATTCAGTAATAAACAACTGGTTCATAAATAAATTATCTAATTGAAAGTGTGAGTCGCGGAATAGCGGTAAGATTAAGAATTGATAATTCTTGTGTTATCACGTCTGAGCCGTGCATTTTTACGACGGGAGTGAGGTTCAGTAAATATTTCATAAGAATTCTTAATAGTAATAACATTAATGAGCCTGTTTTTTAAAGTATACTCTAGAGAGGACAATATTTCTGATGTGTTTTTGATTTCTGATGTTCTGATTTGCTCTATGCCATCATCTCAACTATTAATTCGCTTTTTTTGTGTCTAAGAGGTTTGAAGATTACAAATAAAAACAATTCTGAAAGGTTTGAGGTTTTAAATTACTTCCAAAGGGGTATTTTTTCAACATTTTGTGCGTTACTTTTATTTATTAAATATCATGTTCTTCGCACTTCAACCATAAAATTCAGTTCAAGAGAAATATCGAAAATTAATTGTAAATTGAGCATATCTTTCGATTTTCCGATACACAGTCTCACGCGCTGGAGATAAATATGTTTTTCCTGTACAACGTTGCCATTGCTGGCTTTGGAATCTTTGAGCTTTTTAATCAAAAATTCGTTAAAGTCTTACAAAATATGAAATATATAATAAAACAAATTCCAAATTTCAAATTTGGGCTTCCAGATACCTATATTCGCAATAGTATTACGTCATTCAAAATTGAATGGCTCTAGGTACCGTCGTTTTATCACAATGCTAGAAACATATATACATTTATGCAGATTCTTCATTATTTAATTTCTTTAAATGTAATACAGGGTGATAATATTTAGTGGCAACAATTTGAAAAGTGAAACGGGCATTCAGAGTGAATCGATGTAAAATCGCAAAACGAAAACAATAGTCCTTCAAGGACAAGGCCCCTTTGGACTAATAACTGTATACATCTATTACAAAATGTAGTATGAAATATAATATAATACATTAAAACAAGTGAAACTACTATTGATTGCGAAATGCTATTTTATTCATAAAATGAACAATACTGATCGCATAATACCAGGACTGTTTTAAAGTAAGGTCCCTTTTGCAGTAAAAATGAAATAAGGAAAATTTTGAAAACGACATTTATCTTCGAAATTTACCGGCAATGTTTCTACTTAATTTCCTTGTCAGTTTAAACATTTTCATAACGAACAACACATTTCTGGTACCTTGCCGACCACCTTCGCGGAAGAATTCTGTGAGGAACGTGGTGATTGGTAGTAAGCTATTCACAGTCTTTTTCTGTTCTTCATGGATGGCTTTCATTCCTCTATGCCATTTTCTCAGATCTTCTGTATGCGAGAAGTTTCGATCTCAAGTGCCTGCACCAAACTGTCAGTATTTACAGATGGACGACCAGAACCCAAGGACATTTTCCAGATTTTTCTTTACCCACTATAACCCATTTTCGCACTATCCCTCCTTGCATTTGGCATTAGCACTCATTTCCGCTGCCCAGTGTAGTTGTTAGTGACGCTGAGTACCGTACCGATAGGCCTGAGTTCGAATTCCACAGAAGGCATGGATGTTTGTAATCGTACAGTTTGTAATTGTCTGCGCGGCAAGCAGACACCCAAAATAAACGGCGAGCCGTAAATACTGTCAGGTGGTTGGTGGTTGGTACACTCAAGTGGTAAGTACTCTCAGGTGATTTGTGGTAGGAAAGAGTATGAGAGACCATCAGATCGTCCACCGGGGAAGGAGGTTCTCTCTCAAAATTGGGGCAGAGTTTAACATTTACTAATATCAAGCGATATCTAGTACACCTTCGGGAATGCTCAAGTACCGGCGTCGCTTCAACCTGTACCTGTACTTGTCACTCATTGCATTGCCACTGCACATTTCATATATCTGCAGCTTCCATATTCTCTGGTTTTAAGAATTAGGTGTCTGATCATATTTCATAGTCTGAAGAGCGCTAGATTTTCTTAAACATTTTAATGCCACTTCACGAAGCGTATAAACTGAAGTTATGAATGCACTGACATCTGACTGTGCGCAGTAAATGCCAGAAGTGTGAACGCGCACATATTCTTACGCACACATGAAATTTCAAAATGTATTTAGTTATGTATTTTAATTGAACAAAATATCCCAGGTGAATTACGACACAACCGGAATTCAATTCCGAAAGGGAAAAAAACGTGTCTATAAGTAAATTAATTAATTAAACGAGTGCGTCATTGAGTCGTGGCAAGAATAAGAATTGGTTATTCTTGCCTTATCAATTCAGATCTTTTCTTTTTTGGGGGGGTGAGGTAGAAGAGGATTATTAGTAATATTTGCATTTTTTGCATTATGTTACCTTACTATTAAATCCCCTTGCTCTCATTTAATATAATTGAACTCTCTTCATAAAAGATTTTGCGAAACGTCTTGCAAAATGTTGCTTTTTCATGAGCAAAATATTTGCAATTTATATTCCAAATTATATCAGTACATTATTTACTGCAAATACAACTGTTTAGTTATAGGAAAAATATTGGTGGGTATTTTAAGATACATTTTACGTGAAAAATGTAGTTCAGTTTGTTTGTGTATAAGAAAAACCTGAATAGAATGTAACCTGTAATTTTAGTAATCATATGGCGAAACGAGAGAGGCTTAATCGATAGTGATTTAAATTTAAAGAAGAAACCTTAGAAGATTTCATATCATAGCTTTGAAATGAATTCTTTTCGTCATTACTATCATTTCTCTGAAAGTAACACAATGTAATAAGCGTTTTGCTTTCCATATTTTCTTAAAAATTCGTATATTGAAAATCAAAATACCGAAAGATAACACTTGCAAAATTTCAAGAAACACATTCTGTTTCCTAGAACTCTTGTTATAAGTCAATCAGCTGACTTTTATACGCAGCGTAGCGAGTAATCTGAATATGTTCTCTAGCGATATTACTGGCATGCAAAGCACATTTAAAATTCATGAAGATTCTCGAAAATTTAAATACCAAATTAAATCTTAGAATAAAGCGAGCCTGCAGGTATCTCTTGTTCAAGAACGAAATAAATCTTTTCGGCAGAGTACAACAAAATGCAGAGTGCCTTGGAAACATCTCGAGAGAGGAAGAGCTGGATTTGTTTCCAGAATTGCTAGCAGCATGTAAATTTTGGGAGGAGATCTTCAACCCACGTTAACTAAATATTTCTGCGAATATTTCAAAGAATGTGGGAAGAGTAAGTTCTCAAAAAAGAAATGCATATTAAGATGTAGGCTTCTTTACATTTTGGAAAGATTTTTAAAATGCAAGTTAAAGTAGTTTATAACGTAATTTGCAGAAAAATTTTTAATTTGCCGAAAACAGCTATATATTTGCATTTAATAAAATTTCATTTCTATTTCGTAATAAACATTTCTTATCAGATTTTTAAAGTTCTCTTTCTCAGTGAAAGAATAATCTACTTTATATGTCTGTATTAATTAATGGATTTCCCTTCGCCTTTAAACGTCAATGAAACTTTTAATATTTGATTAAATGTTCTACAATCGCTTTCTCGAAAAGTCTTTTAGTATGTCTAAAGACTATCTGAATTGAATAACTCTTGAAAGACAGGTTATAGTTTATTGTCCCTGTTTAAGAAATAAATCAATCAATAACGGGAAAAAAAGGAAAAAAAATCTGGAAGTTTCAGATTTTAATGATCCCCAAAAAGGTTTTTTAAGGTTTTTGACGCTATCACTGAGGTTGCAGTTTACCAGTCTGTTGTTACCCTCATTCGTACAAAACTTATTTCATCTTGTTACCTTTATTATTAAGAACCATTTTCTTCGCCCTCACGTCGTATACTCCACCCGGGGGTCACGTAGATAACTCTGCGAGCTGCTGGCTAGGATCTGTACTTAGGCAGTCTCGGCCATGGGGGAATACAAATTATGAACCTTGTGGTTCTGGGTGCTCCGGAAAGGTCACTCATTGGCCAGGCCGGAGTCTGGCAAGCCTTAGAGTAGTGCGGTTCTAGTTGCCCTCTGACAGGCCCCGGGTATGCTGGGTAATGGCCCACAGCGACGGGCAGCCCGAGCGACTGGTAGGTAGCAAATCGACGACCAGTGCCGCCCTGTGAATGCAGGTGCGTTGCGCCGATCCCTTCAAGGTTCTGGGAAAGAGGTAGAACCCCGACCCCAGTTCTGCGGGAGGGGAGGAGTCGTAGTGTGATTCGGTTCATGGAGCGAGGAATGCCAGTAACTTACTTACTTACTTCATATACAATTCAAGAGCAAAATGACACGAATTTTAAAAGCAGCATATGTTTCGAATTCTCGACGCAGTGTCAAGTGTAGGCATACAGTTTTCTATTTTTTGCAATATTTCCTCAGATCATTTTATCAATGTTCAGTTTTCTTATAAGATGGCTTGCAATTTTTTTTTGTCTTTTGATTATTAACGTTTGGCGCGTTAACTTTATTCAATAAATATCATGTTATTCGCGCTTAAACCACATAAAATTCAATTCAACAGCAAAACCACAAAATATTTAAAAACAGCATAACTTAAGAATTTCCGATAGATATTCTCACGCGCTGGAAATCAAAATGTTTTATTCCGTGCTGTGTTAACAATGCTCACTTTGAAATCGTTGAGTTCGATAGTAAAAAACTCAATATATTTTACAATATATGAAATAAATAATAAAATTAATTCGAAGTTCGTTTAGGTGCAACTCTTCGAGTGAAGACTACGTTATTCAAAACTGGATGGCTGTAGGTGCTCTAGTTTCATGTTTTCTTAATGCGAGAAGATACATACATTCGCGTGGATTCTTCGTTATTTTATTTCTTTAAATGTAATACAGGGCAACAAAATTTGGTGGCAACAATTTGAAAAATGATTCAGACATTTTAAGTGATACACCACCAAATCCCGTTTCGAGACTAGCACATTCGGGCTAACGCCCTTTTGGACTGAGAAAGATAAACTTGCGGACTGCGACAATCTTAATCACATGATATCTTTCAGTTAATTCATTCAAAATTTGAGGGAAACTTTTTTGGCAGAGAGGATATTTAATTATCTTAAAATGTTTTAAACAATCTATCATTTCTTTGTTTAAGTGTAAAATAATCGTCTCTATACCTTAGAGATTCTAGGCAGTCATCTGGCTTCATCTAACGATTAAACTGATCCTGTTCAAGATTACGTTTAAACAGCATTGAACTGAAATGGCAAAAGGAGAAGTTGACATTCAAGATAAGCTTACTATTTGCTGCAATTTTGTCGTTTCACATACTGTCAAAATTCCCTAAAATAAAGAATCTCAAGGAAATCGTTGCAATGTATTTTTTAAACAATGCCTTGGCGTTTTTAGTATGTTGTACGTAGGGTGAGTAGTAAATAAGACAGCACGTTTGATCGCATTTTGTAATTGCAATATTTTGGGCAGTCAGAATAATGCCAATGGTTGGCTTTGCAATTGTTGCAATGGTTAGCTTTGCGGTTGTTGCAATGATAGACTTTGCAAATGTTTCAATGACATTAATGTCTCACAGCAAAGCCAAGGTTTCAGACTAAATTGCTTTATACAACAATACTTACCGGACTCAATTTGCTACGTAAAACTGTCGGCCTTTTCGGACTGCCCCCCCCACCAAAGCTCAACTTGTTGTTGCGTCAGTTTTACTCCGAGCCCCTTTAAAAATCTTTTTTGTGTATGTTTTTGTTGTAAGTAGTTGTTTACTTCACTTTTTTTGTATTTCAAATAACAATCATTTTAAGTTTATGGCACTAGCAAATATGGAGCTGAACACGCAGAATTTAAATACTATTGTAATATGGGGGACTGCATATCAAAGTCATCTGAATGCCGGAACACTAGCGAGATGTGATTTCAATGTAACGTTGTTGCTGCCGGCTGTGCAAAAGCGGAGGAAGCAATTGATTGCAATAGGAAGCATCCAGAAAAAAAAATTCCGGAAATCTTCGCAATACCAATGGCGCAAGGACATCAGAAATAAATTGGGAACATTTGCTGATAGCCATAAAAAATCGATAAAGTGAGTCACTTTAGTATCTATAATATAACCCGCTAGGTACAGTATGTCATCAGTCATCGAATAGGAGTATAGGACGTTGCAAAAAGCGAGAGCAAAGAGTAACTGAGAGGGGTGGGACGAGCTCAAAGAAGAACCAATAAATGCTTACCACCCAGAAGTAAAGATGTAATGCAACGCACTCGAAAGCAAACGGGAAATGCCAGAATACCTCATCGCGTTCTGCATTTATGTTATGTCTCTTGTGTTAAAAATAAGCCTTTGAGTGTTTTCATAATTTTCTTTTATTAAATGATGCCTCCTAAACGAATTATTTAACTTACCTAGCTGAGTTATTTTGCTTTTAAAATTATGCCTCCTAAAAACCAGAAGTTACTAACAATTAAAGAAATTGCAGCTAAAACAGCATGCAATACTGAAGCTCACAGAGGCCATAGAGCAGCCATATCAAAAATGCTTGCCACCGAGTATAGAACAGGTACTTTAGATAGTTGTATGTTGTTCTCAGTGTCAGTAACTGACTTTCTTATGGTGGTGTCTCGATCCAGTAGAACGGTGTTTCGATACACCAGGGTACCTGTGCTACGAGGCACTACCCTTGTAAAATAAATTAGAGATTCCGAAAGATAGTATGTTATTAACCTACAAAAGCAGTTTAACTTTTCTTTCTAATTACTAGAAGTTAAATTCATGAATTTGTTAAGCGATTCTGTGACATGATCTAATTGAGAATTTAGTAACTGTATTAAACTACAAGCGCTAAAGCCGTCGAGCTGGTGTTGTGGCGCATGATAATTAATATGAAAATACTGGCAGATTGAATCCATAAGAATATATATACAATATATATAAACAGATTAAATACATCATGCACGTATAACATAATAGGAAATAAGACATAAGAGAGAAAACACAACAGACAGGTTGTGATGGGACGTGGTGGTGTCTTACTTCACATAAACATTCTTATGGAATCATAAGAACACATCTATATAGCCACTAAGGGAGTGACTTTTTGAACGGGCCAGTGGCTTCCAGTGAGGTTTCTGACATTTTACATGACCTTTGCAGCGCTTTAAGCAAGATGGTTGAAAATGTTTGTCACGCAATTTCCTGTACAAAATAATTAATGCATTGTATTTCTTGCGAAACTTTTCAGCTCGAAGTTACATCAAATGTAAGCATAATTATATATGTAAATAAAAGAAGTCTTAGCAGCTTTTATTGCAGGCTATATGAAAAATATGTTTTATAATAACAGCCAATGTACAGTTTTATTCAAAATGGATTTTCCTAATTTGCATTCCTACATATTTAGCGTGTTAAATTTCACATTAATAACTGTTCACTCTTAAATGTATTGTCTGCGCAAGAAATACTGTTCAACTAGAATGGATGTATCATATTCAAAATGAATATTTTTAATCTAATCATATGTAACTCTTAATGTTAACAATAGGTATAATCTGATCATTCCTAATATATATTTTGCATCTTCATTCAAAATCAAAGCATTGAGATAAGAAAATACTAGATTCATTGTAACATTTCCAGTTATTATCATATAAGTAAAAATTATACACTTGAATTCTCTTAATCCATAGGTGTCAGTAAACAAATAATATTCGAGGATGATTGTATGTACCTTGACTCATTTTCTCTATATGAAGAGCGATAATATGCCACGAACATTAATCCGAATATCAGCACGTGATAAGTTTCACGAAAGTTAAATGTTGATGATTAAATAAACTTAAAAATAAAAGCACTACGAGATTTTCTACTAAAATGGGAGCAGCATTTATACGCTATACATATATATAACATATACATATACACAGTCCAGTCACATTAATGTGACCACCACGTACTTTCCATGTCAGAGTTAAATAACCAATCACAGAAGGCAGATGGCAGCACAGTACAGTTGGGCGTATATAAAGGGTGTGTGAGGGCTTCGGAAAACATTTCAATCGTTGGCGTAATGCAGAAACGAAGCGATTTATCCGACTTCCAAAAGGGCATGATTATTGGCTTTCGGGCCAAGGGTGGAAGCATTTCCGAAACGGCTGAGTTTGTGAACTGTTCGCGTGCCGCCGTGGTAAAAGTGTACCGTGCATGGCAAAATGGGACTGTCCAAAATCAGCGACGTGGCAAATGTGGTGCACCACGGGCCATAGATGACAGAGGCGAACGACGGTTGCGGAGATGCGTTCGGGCAGATAGACGGGCTACCGTTGAGCAACTGACCACCAAAATGAACCAAGGGGCTACCAAAAGTGTCTCCCAAAGTACTATTCAGCGAACATTGCTGCGTCTGGGCCTCCGAAGCAGACGCCTGGTTCGTGCACCTATGCTGACTGCTGTTCATCGACGGCGAAGGCTAGAATTTGCACGCCAGTACAGCAGCTGGACGTCCACTGAGTGGCGACAGGTTGCGTTTTCGGATGAATCGCGTTTTATGCTCCATCGGACAGATGGACGTTGGCGTATAAGGCGTGAAACCTCTGAAAGGAACCACCCTGCAACCATTGCCGGAACGGTCCAAGCTGGAGGCGGGAGCATTATGGTCTGGGGAATGTTTTCCTGGCATTCTCTAGGTTCACTGATCATTGTGGAAGGCACAATGGATCAATACAAGTACGCATCTGTCCTTGCGGACCATGTTCACCCCTACATGCGCATTGTTTTTCCTCAGGATGATGGCATCTTCCAGCAGGACAATGCGAGGTGCCATACAGCTGCCAGTGTACGTGCGTGGTTCGAAGAGCACCAGGATGAGTTTACCGTCCTCCCCTGGCCAGCAAACTCACCTGACTTAAACCCAATCGAGCATCTGTGGGACCATCTCGATCGAGTTTTTCGCGCCATGGATCCTCAACCGCGTAATCTAGTGCAGCTGGCCACGGCATTAGAGTCGGCATGGCTCAACATCCCAGAGAACACCTTCAGGGACCTATGTGACTCTCTTCCTGCACGTCTCTCAGCAGTCCGCTCTGCGAAAGGTGGTTATTCTGGCTTTTGACAGATGGTCACATTAATGTGACTGGACTGTGTATACATACATATATATAACTGCTTACAAATGCAAAATGAAACGTAAACAAAACGTACGCTCGTATCCACAGTTTCAAAGGTACAGCTTCACAAGAGCAGTAGAAGCTCGTTGGTCCATTATTGAAACTCCTCCCTCAGTGGCGATACACATGTGCTCTTGTGAATTATGCTAACTGTAATACTATCATGCCACCATGCGACCAAATATGTTGCCATATTTCTAATTCGCCCTTTACTTACACATACTTAGTATCTAAGAATTCTTTAATGACTAGAAATTTGAATGAGTAATAAATAGATTGATTAGAAATGCATATAAGAAAAATGTTGGTGAGAAGATAGTGAGAACAAATACCATTGATGACAATTTCCTGCTAACATTAAAACCTAAACGCCAGTTTAAACGTATCAGAAATTTTAAATTGCACAATCTTCTGAATTGTGACACAAAAATTAAAACTTATTAAATGTCTTGAATTAATTATCTAAACTGCAAGAAATCACATTTAATTTAACTTCTGAGCTCTTAAGTAAACAAGTGTCGAAATGTATTATTAAGCTACAAGAAAGTATACTCCAAATAAACTCATTAACGCAAAATTTGAAAACTATAATTCCCTTTTTAACGATTTCGCGCCAAGACACCGGCGTCAACAGGAAAACATTTTATCTTAATGAAATTACCAATTAATTATTATTCTGCAGCTCAAAAACCTGAAGATAATTGGAAATTTAATTGAGTGTCCTATCATCTAATCGTTTCTTTGGCATTACATAAAAAAGAGGCCCCAAAAGCTGAAATTAATAACGACGAAGTATAGAAATATTTGAAAAACTTTTCTCGAATATAATCAATTACGTGTTGTTTACCGTTGCAGGGGAAAAGGAAGAAAAATGATGACAGGGCTGTCTTTTTCCTCCCGAAATTGATAACTAATTCTTTTATATCTTCTGGCTGTTGCCTTTCTAGCTAATGGAAGAAATTCTGAAAGAAGTGACTAAAAAGATAACTTTCAAATTGGATATCTTAATGTTTCCTAATTATGTTTTCTCACTTTTTGTGGTATCGTTTCGCCATTTAAGAACTCAGTTCCTAATTGTTTTCCGAAAGGCTGTAATGACGTGTTAATAAATTAATTTCAGGAATAGCAATCATAATTTTAATTAAGCATTTGCATTAATTAGATTTTAATCTTAATATACTTTAGGACAAAATCGCGTAATTTACTTATCAAAACTAAGTAATCGCTGAGAAATAAACAAAATGCTAGTGGACCCGTTTGAATCATATTCGTACGGAAATTTTTCAGTTTTCCAATTGTAGTCCATCCGGTATTAATTATCGTTAAGGTCTCATATACCTTAATGTCATAAAACAATCGATTTTTCAAATTTTGACTCGATTCAAAGCTATTTTTTTCTGATTCTTTTTCAACTCTCCTCATCGATATAGTGGGAGCAGTATTTTTTTCTGTGATCAAATGTGTAAACAGTCAGCCCCATTAGTGGCCGTCGCTGAACACTAGTAGCTCTGTCCGAGGTTCTAGTCCCTTGCGAAAGGGCTTGGCTGTATGGACGTTCTTGTCATTCTACACAGACTGGCGTATTTTTGTAGTATTGAATATATACAATTTGTGTATTTTGTGATATTGAATGTATGCAATTTATATATCAATGGGGTTTTCTGAGCGATCTTTAACGTAATAATGTGGTATTAACTTTACACCTTGCACTAATATTGCAATTTATGGCACATAAAGTCATTGTAAATATTCACCTTCGTATAATTATTGTATTACTGTAGATGTGTCTACGCTGTATCTATGTTGTAACATCTTCATATATAGTAATACTTCATATATAGTAATACCTCATATATAGTAATACTGAAATGTTTTGGTATTGTATTGTACAGTGATACTTAGGAATATAGCATTTGTATTTAGTGTATTATTGTAGCACTGAAATATTTACGCGTTAACTGTGCATTATTTTAGACATATAGATACAACATTCCTGTAATGCAGTGGTATTCAAGGTGTAATATTATATTATCATAGTGTAATGTCACAAAATGTAGTGCTCAATATAGTATTCAAAGTATAATAATGGAATTGTAGTTTTAATTTGTAGTATAGTATTGAAAATGTCTTTTTACCTTCTTATTATAAGTCTGTTTTGCATTGTAGTAGTATCTATTGGAATCTACGCTGATTGGCGTTTGTAGTATTGAATATATGCAATTTGTGTATCAATGTGGTTAGATAAGTAATCTATAAATGTAATAATGTGGTATACAGGATTTGGTAATGTAAGTCTTGTTTTGTATTGTCCTGTTTTAAATTCTTGTAATAATCCACACTGACTGGTCATATTGCTATTGTAATTCTCTCAATATTACCGCGAGGTGATAATTACCAGTATTGTGTTGTTACCATTTTTAAATAGTATATAATACCAATTCTAGTAGTGTACTATCGTAGTATTGAAATAGCAACATGTAATTTGTGTATTTCTATAGCTGTCCAGATATACTCAGTCACTATGTATATCCACAATAGCTATTGTTTGTACTAGTAATTTAAGTATACTTACCTTTTTATGTACAGTCATCAAACACCTTGTATTAATCAACATTTATGTATTATAACATATACATGTATTGTAAACTGTACATCAACAACAAACTATGTAACCATTTGCATTGTAACTCTGCTTGCCCTTGTTTGGCCGTGCACCCATTCTCATAGATTTTCAATAAATCTGGAGTCTGGGCAGCAGGGCGCGAGTCCCCTGTGGGCCTTTGGTCGGCTGAAACTGCCCTGGGTGGACCTGGCGCTTGGTATCGGCGTCTTGTGTACGGCTCTCCGGTGGCCTCATGGCTGCTCTAGACTATGGAGGGCGCGGTGCTGGACTGATTGACCACTATGGTAAAGGTATAGTGCTCGCGTCTTCCGTCACTCACTCACTCATTTCCTTCGTGTGTAACATGGATAAGAGCCAGTTTCCCTAGAAAGGTCTTTCACAGCACATCTCTCCCTTTCCGTATCGTGCCTAATGCGGGGCACGTAATAAATTTAAAATATGTAAACAGTCAGTCAAGCATCATTTCACTGATTTAAAGAGCTTACGTGAGCTATGAGCTATCAAACTGTTTAACGTTTGGATTTCAATTCAACGCTGAATTTTTTTGGGGGGGGAAGAAGGGGGTAGAAATTGTTTTGCACATCTTAACTGATTTTATAAATGTGTTGATATCTTAGTTTTGAACATGAACTTTAGCTCCGGTTCTGAAGCATGCTTGTTTAGAAACTCTTCTGAGCTTTAAATGATTTCTCGCAAAGATGATTTTACTGTAATGTTATAATTATTCTTTGAGGTTTTTCTGAGCTTATGCCTTGACCATCCAAATAAAATTTGTCAAGTTATTTCTTCCTTCATAAAACTAAATAGTACGATATTTTATCACCAATAAATGATGATAATTTAGAACTTAAATTTTAGTAGTTATGGTCTATTCGATTTGGATGCATTGTTTCAAACGATTGAAAATTATTTGTGTTGTAAAGTTCATAAATGTTATGTGAAATTAACTGAATTATTTCACCGTAGTTTGAATTACAGTGTTCGAAGGGTTCTTGCACTTCACAGATGGTACAGTAGTTAAGGAGACTACTGCGGTACCAAAGAACAAGGTTTCGAATCTCAGAGAAGGCATGAATGTTTGTAAATGTATAATGTCTTTGTAGCATGAGGGCACTCTAAATATATGGTAAGCCGAAAGTCTTCTCGTGTGTTTTGTGGTAGGGGAGAGGGGTGGAGAACCTCGGACCAAACCCCCCCTCCTATGCTCTCGCACAAAACTCGATAGGAAGTAGTAGAAGTCCAACCACATAAGGCTGTGGCAACTATTCTTCCATGAAATACATGGACAAGACAGAAACTACAACAAAGTGTTCTGGCAAAAGAACTCTCAGAAAATCTAATATGTTGGTTGTTCCTAGGTTATATGCAAACAAATTATTTGTAAAATTATGGCTTAATATATTCTTGAATATGTATCTATCATTTTCTGATCATATTATGGGGAATTTTACATCTTTTAATGATTATGCAAATTATAAAGATTTATATAATAATGCTTATGCAAATTAATAAGATTTATATATTATCAATATATTATTTAGAAAATAATTAAACATTATACTTCATTATTTATACTTCATTATTAGAAAATTGTATTTTAAAAATTTGTACATTAAAACTCAAATTTTCCTCCACCGTTTTCTTAATTTTTTTCATTTGAAAGCGAAACATTTAGAGTATATTAAAAATATCAAATGGGAGCTATATTAAAACATTTATACGTAGTGTAAACTGTAATGCATTACAAAGAACTTAGTTGAAACATTTTCCTATAGCTAAGTGCATATTTGCAAGAAAGTTCTTAGTTTTCGCATTGGTTGTGTACAAGTTTCGAACCATTTTCATTCGACATTTTATACTTTCGTAAATGTAGTTTATTTTATATTAAGGGGACGGTGGACTTTAAAATAGCTAAACATCAACAAGAATATTGAGTTTGTTTTTTTTACTCTTGTAATATTCCATATACATAACTACATCCTATGCAAAAAAACCGAGTTCAAATATTCTAATTTTTAATATTGTTAAGAGCAACGGCAAAGTGTACGTTGTTTACACATTTAAAATGTGTAAACAACGTACACTTTGCCGTTTAATTTTGGAGGAAATGTAAAAAAAAATGTGTTTCAACAGTTATTTACTCATGTTATAATTTATATATTTGCCCAAAAGAAGTATTTATTTCTGAAAAAAGGCTAGAAATGTCAGTATTAACAACTATGAATTTAACTTTGGTTATGTAAATGCTGGAACGTAGAACAAGGAGGAAACAAACTCATTTTCCCTACTCGTTGCAAAAAAGCGTGATCAACGTCGCTTGAACAAAGAAAAATGAGAAGTTTAGCTGCTTGGAAAGAAACAGAAGTAGTAAAAAATATTTTAAAGCATTAAAAAATAATGTAAATATAACAAATGAAGGTAAAACATGTAGTGCGGGTGAATTTTAAATGTTTCATTGGATATAATGCGTAAATTGTTTCTACCTAAACTTCGAATCACATACCAATTTGCGATATGTTTATTTTTGCCATATTTAATATTATGAGATTCAAAATAATTAAATTATACTAAAATGCTATCTAGTGTATGCAAATTCATATTTAAAGTTAATTTGCTGTTTTTTATTACGATGTATTAGAGGTAGGTTTGAAGAAAATCTTTAAATTCGATTTTCTCAAAACAAATTTTTTCGCAGTTCGTATGTTTTGAAAATGGTCCATGCGTCTCATTTTTAGTTAGCAATGAACGATATTTGGAAGAAACAATCTCGTTATATGTTACAGTAGACCTGTATATGCATTTTTGAATATGAGGTTATTAAGAAGTTTAAAGATGTGATAATGTTTAACAAAAGGTGATATTTTGTCCGAAAACTGGGCATAAATTCACAAAAATCCTTTTAAAAAATTTCTGATCCATCATATTCACTAACGGATACACAAAACCTTTTGTAAATTCTGTATAACTAGAAGGAAAAATTAAAATAATATATTAAAAATTAGAGCGCAAGAGCATTTTAAATCTTTAATTAAAATAATTAATTATTTGTTTTAAACATTTTTAATTTAAAATAAGTTGAAATTTTAAACATATATTTTATAAAGATTTTATAA
>KK116875.1:287942-338036 GCA_000611955.2 Stegodyphus mimosarum | reverse complement strand
TTTTATAACAAAAAATATTATATTATTTATATATTTTATAACAAAAAAATCGAAAGCTTTTGGATTTTATATAACGCCCAAAGGGACTTTTTTAAAGTTTTAGTGTTACCTGTATTTATTAAATATCACGTTCTTCGCCCTTAAACCACATAAAATTCAATTCAACAGCAATATCACAAAGTATTTAAAAACAGCATGGCTTTATAATTTCCGATAGACAGTCTAGCGCTCTTGAGATAAAAATGTTTTTCCCATACAGCAATGCTATTGTTCGCTTAGTAATCGTTGAGTTTAATTTAGAAGTCAAATAACAAAAATCAGCGTATGTTTTGAAAATGGACCAGCGTTAAATTTTCAAATTTCAAATTTTCACAGAAAAGTTTTAAATTTAACGCTGATTTTCGCTTTTTAAAGCAGTGATTTTTGTTTTTTAACGCTTTGTTAACGCAGATTTTTGTTTTTTAACGCTTTGAAAATTTGAAAATATAACGCTGATTTTTGTTATTTGACTTCTAAATTAATATTTATTCGGCGTATTATTGTATCTTAACTAATCGTTGAGTTTGTTAACGAAACATTCGTCAAAGCTTTACAAAATATGAAATGTATAATAAAACAGATTCGAAATTCAAATTTCGGGCTTCCAGGTGCCCACGCTCGGGTGGAGGATTACGTTATTCAAAATTTGATAGCTTTAAGTACCGTCGTTTTATCATAATGTGAGAAACATACGTGCATTCATGCAGATTCTTCATTATTTAAATTTTTCAGATATAATACAGGATGATAATATTTGGTGGCAACTATTTAAAAAGTGATTCGCCATTTATAGCAAAATGCCACAAAATGCCGTTTCGAGACTAACAGCTGTTCTGGGCTACCGCGCGTTTGGGCTAAAAAATATTTTTTTTAAAAAACGTGATCACAAAACCCTGATTTCTTAAAAGCATGATTTTTCTCTATTCTGTGCATGATATTTTAAAAAAAGGTAAATGGCACACTGTTGAAATTAATTCTTTTCTTAGGAATTCTTTCTTAGAATTTCTTAGAAAATAGTTCTTTATATTAGGATTATCTTCTAACTGAACAAAAAATTCAAATGCCTTTTTTAATTATAAAAGATTTTCTGCTTCGAAGCTTTAGAACTTCTTTTTAATTGAATACGCTTTATAAACACAAAGCAAAGTAAACTGAGAACATAACCATGAAATTCTTAGGTTTATGGTTCACAGTAAGTTTCGATACTGCAGTACTGTTCTGGATTTCTGTTACTAGTGAAATACATCCCAGTGATTCAAGGTGATCCTTACGAAGCCTAAGTTTGAGAATTACACCATATTTTTGCGAAAGGATAAACTTAATCGCAGAACTTAGAGCAGATATGCACTGCTGCCTGTAAGCTCAAAACTTCACTTGAGGCAAATTTGATAGAAGAACATCTGGTCTAAAGTTCTGTTTTCAAAATGTTATTTTTTGACTTGGAAATTTTTGAATTTAACTAAAATAGTCCAACGTGATGTAAAACGTATGATCTACATGAAGGTGTTAATTAAAACTTTGTTCTGTGACCTCCCAAGTTGCAGTTTCATTTCAAATGTATTGCTGCTGCATTACGACTGGCCGAGATGAGTCAGATGCTTACCCAGTTTCAGATTTCCTTCCTCAAAACAGAAGTACAAATTCTGTAACAGATGAAATGCTAGGTACATGATTCCTTCTGAATCGTCAAATGATGCAAAACGTAGTAGTGAATGTGCAAGTGAATATTAGCATCAAGGAGAAAGATCAAGTATTGGTGAAAGTCAAGATTAAGATTACTCTTGTGTAATCAAAGAGGCAGCGAATGGGCAGTTAACATATCTTCTAAGATTATTTCCTAGTTTAGCATTTCTGCAAAGTTTGCCGTCCTATTAACCAAAAAATGCTTTACTGTCGAAATTTTTGTTTACTTCGCAGCAGTTGTCTCTGATTTTGTCAACTTCTATGTATAAGGTTGGTCTGATACTTGGAACTTTCAGTCTTACAACCCTATTAGACAAGTAGCGGGTTGTTGCTATTTTTTTATGTTTTAATATACTTAAGTCTGGTATTTAGTCTTAAAAATTAAGTCTTTATATATTGTATTTCCTGTGTGATAATCAAGGACAGTAAATGTTAAAAACTTTATTTTAAAGACTATCGTAACCATAGATTTTTCGGTCCAAAGAGCGTCATTTTAATAGTCAGAGCAGATTTATACTATAACTGAAGGTTGAAGTTATTTTCGTAATTTTGTTTTAATTATATTCCCTATTAGAGAATTTTTAAGACCTTCAAATGTAAAAGATTCGCTAGATCAAACTTACTGCTTTTTAACTAAAATAATTTTGTTAATATTATGTTTCATTTCAGAAGTAAATGTTCCGTTTCATTTTTTTAGTTCCAAAATACTTCAGTACTTAAAAAAATTTAGTTATTTGTCACTACTACACAGTATTAATATTTCTCAAAAGTTTTCTTCTAAAATCATCTATAACGTTTAAATGTTACGACAGGTGGGTTATATTTCCTAAACGCTATCTCCATTCATCAAAATCTGTCAGATTTAATTTTACTCCTTAGTATCTAAAAATATTTATAAATTTTGTCTCAATTTTACCCTCATTTTCTCTATAAATGACATTAGTTGCCAATCATTGTTTCGTATAAGGTTAGTCTTAAAATGAATTGAGACATTTTATTTGAAAAAAAAGCCGAATAAATGTTCTTTTTTCAGCCCAAAAGCGACGTTAATACCGAATGGAATATTTGTGTCGAAAAGGAATTTTCGGTTGAATCACTATAAAACGGCGTATTACTTTTCAAATTATTCCTACCAATATTATCGTCCTGTATTATTTTTAAAGAATTTAAATAAAGAAGAATCTGAATGAATGTATGCATGTTTCTCTCATTGTGAAAAAACGACGGTACATAGCGCCCTCAAATTTTAAATAATGTAGCCCTTCATTCGAACATGGGCACCAAGAAGTCTGAATTTTGAATTTCGAATTTGTTTCATTATCTATTTCATATCCTGAATGAATTTTTGATTAACAAACTCAAAGATTTCAAAGCGAGCAATGGTAACAGTATACGTAAAAAAAAAACATTTTTGTTTCCTGATCGCGAAGCTATCATTCGAAAATTCTAAAGATACACTGTTTTAATATATTTTGTGATTTGCTGTTGAATCGAATTTCATGTGGCGTACGCGCTGAGATCGTGATATTTAATAAATAAAATAAACACACAAAACGTTAATAACGAAAACACAAAAAAGAATAGTGAAATCATCTTAGTAAGAAAATTGAACATTGATATGATCAACTGAGAAAAGACGAAACAAATCAGAAAATATATGGCAACACATAACGCCGCATCGAGATTTCTAAACAAACATTGCTATGCTGCTTTTCAAATTTTTGTAATTTTCCTGTTGAATCTTATATGGCGTTAGCACGAAGAAAATGAGGCTTCATAATAAAGCTAAAAAGTAAAAAAAAGATGAGTTTGTAGAAGACATTCTAACAGCAGACTGGTAGAATACTAGCTCAGCGAGAGGGTAAAAGACCTTAACAAACGCCTTTCGGTGACTGTTAGTTTCTGAAACCTTTCAAAATTCGCGCCCTTTTTTTAGACCAAATGAGCGTTAGCTCAAGGGCTATTAATTTCGTTTTGGCATTTTGCGTCGATTCACTGTAAATGCAAGTATCAGTTTTCAAATTGTTCCCACCGAATATTATCGCCCTGTGTAATTTAAAGAAATTAAATAATGAAAAATCTGTATAAATGTATGTATGTTTCTCGCATTGTAATAAGACAATAGTACTTAGAGGCATTAAATTTTAAATAACGTGATCCTCTCCGAATACGGGCATCTGGAAGCTCAAATTTGGAATTTGGAAATTGTTTTGTTATCGATTTCGTATTTTGTAACACTTTAACAAATTTTTTATTAAGAAATTTAACGATTTCAGAGTTAGAAATGGCAACACTGTACGAAAAAAACAAACATTTTTATCTCCAGCGCGCGAGACTGTATATCAGACATTCTAAAGATAAACAACGTTCTTGAAGTTCAAGTTTTTTAACTTTTTTTAAAGAAAACGTTAAACCCCCTTAGACGTAATGTAAAATCTGGAAGCTTTCAGATTTTTTTTGACTAAGAGGGATTGCACGATTTGTAATTACCTAATGACGAAGAGGCTGCCATAAGATTGTTTCAAGACAAAGACAATACGGTTTTTTGTTTTGTTTTCTGTTTTGTTGTCATTATGGTTAGAGACGGCGGTATTTGCGGATAGCAAATTACATATGTTTAAACTAAAGAATTAACTAACATCCCTTTCAAAAGCCAACTCGAGCTGTGACTAGTAAATAATTACTAAATTAATCCTTGCCTAACTGCGAAATTAATAGTTGATTACAAGTATATTAATATCTGCGTTGTGCGTCTTGCAATAAAGGCTAACTCTTAAAAGTAACACAATAAAGAACGTCTATTCGACGTTACTTTGATAACTCTCAAAATGAAGGGACAGTATGACACACAACAAAACACAATTTAATTACACAAAAAACCTACATTAAACATTCACACATTCTTTTGACTGCATCTGGTTAGAAGGCAGTTACAACTTGCTGCAATGTACAAAACTATTATACCCAACAGTTCATCCTGCGACATTTGTCTTCTACTAGTGTCATTTGGCGATTGAAATGATGTCATTCGCAACAATGTGATTAGTTCCATGAATTACTATGTTAATATATGATTAACTCTGATTACTCCGTTAGCATTTAAGTAAAACACTACGTTGAGGAAAATGAACACACTCTCTTCTTTGGGTTAAGATACGAAAGAAGAGAAAACATTCTTCGTTAATTTATGCTTAATCCACTTCGAATGAGCAGAATAAAACTTTTCTGTGAATAAAATTAACTCTTTTACCCTTTTTCTGAAAATGAACTCCGGTCTTGCTTCAAATTTTTCCTAGCTTATTCCACACACAACGTGAATTCGAATCGCTAACGTATTTCTCACGAGATACTCCATATCCTTTCCCGTAGTCTACTAAAAAACAAATTAAATTAAGCATGTAGAATCTAGAGCTATTAGTTTTGCTACTTTCTCCAGTTTTTTTTGTGTAACTGTTGAAAAATATAGGTTATAAAAACAACAGCCGTAGTTTCTTTACCGGAGGACGCGGATTTGAAAGAGTATAAACTAAAAAAAGACAAAAAGAACTAAAATTTTTTTTAATCTGAAAGCTTTTAGATTTTGTACAAAGAGGCGTTTCTTTAACGTTTTACGTGTTACCTTTATTTATTAAACATCATGCTCTTTGCACTTAAATCATACAATTCAATTCAACAGCAATATCACAAAATGTTTAAAACAGTATAGCTTTAGAATTTCCGATACACAATATAGCTTTAGAATTTCCGATTTTTTTTCGTACAGTGTTGCCATTGCTCGCTTTGAAATCGTTGAGTTTGTTAATCAAAAATTCTTTAATGTTTGACAAAACATAAAATAGATAATAAAACAAATTCCAAATTGGGGCTTCCAAGTGCCCGTATTCGAGTAGAGTGTTACGTTATTCAAAATTTGATGTCGCTAGATACCATTGCTTTTTCACATTGCGAGAAACATGTATATATTCGTGCAGATTCTTCATTATTTAAGTTATTTATATATAATACAAGGCTCTAATATTTGATGGCAACAGTTTAAGAAACGAAACATCGTTTTATAGTGAACCAACGCGAAATGCTAACATTTTAATAGCTCTTCTTTGCTCCTTTGGGCTAAAACCACCTAAAACAAGATTTTTTTCTTCTTTTGGTATTATTTTTACATAAGCGCACGTTTTCGGCTATTTTTTGATGCTTTAGGTAGGCGAACAGGAAGAGATTCGAATTCTCTGATATATGTATCAAAACAATATTATAGATTTGTTAATTTGCCTTTTGTTAAAATACCTCTACTTGTTCACATTTCATATTTATTTTTCTCAGACTAGTTCTTTTGCAGATTATTACTTTTGGTATCGCACCCGCGATTTTGAACAGAAAATATGAGGTGAAATTTTAATTATTACGTAATGGAAATCTTCAAATCTAACGATTCCTTTTAAATTCTACTACAATTTAATTAAAATTTTATTTATAAAAAGGATTTCTCAATTAATTATGCATCAATAATTTCTATTTTGGGAACGTATTGTGCAAACTTGTATTCGATATTACAGTGAGTTACAAAAAAGTATTTTTATGTGTATCTTTCACATTTTCATATTTCTTTTTCGAATCTCAGCACCTTGTGTTCAGTTTTCTGATGAATATTTCAATGAATACTGAAAACAAAAACTCTGTATATTTGTATCAACTTGAATCAGAAAGTGGGATTTACTTTTTGAGCATATATTTCAATAGTTTTCAAACAGAAATACTCGTATCAGTCAAATAATTTCAATATTCAATTTGTATCTGAATTTTGCTTTCAAAATTTCGCTGCTACTCACCTGAAATATGCCCCATTGTTTTATGAAACGAACGAAGTTTCAGGACGTGTTTTTCTGGTTAGATAAATGTTTTCAGAAGCTGAGGTGTTTGTAGTAAATTTTAAGGTTATACCAGGTGGGGCAGAATAGTTTGCTAATTTTGAAATTCAATAAAAGAAAACGTAATGCATATATATATTTAATTCTTTGAACAGAATCAAGTACAGCATATAATGTTCATATTCACACTGTTTTCAAGATAATATCAGGCAGATGGTGTCCATTATTGTCAACACACTGCGTTCATCGAACTTGGAAGTTTTATTCAACTCTTTCCAGCACATCGTCGCGCATGTTGGCGAATGCTATTCTGAATTTTCTTATTTAAATTTGGCTTCCTGGAGCGACAGTTGCTTCGAAGAAGGTGGAAGTAAGGCACAGTCGAGAAATCGGGCAGTAAAACTTTAGCACGTTTAGTTCATTTAGCATTGTGGAGTGGTCGGAGGAGGAGTGGACGTTTTATGTCAAGGCATACTTTTGTAATGATCGCTCAATCATCGCAATCACGCAACGTTCATTCCGTGCCCATTCCGATATTGACCCCCGTGGTCGTGTTCCTGGTCGGCAGTCGAGTATTTCGTGGGTAAACAACTTCAGGGAAACTAAGAGCTCTGCTCGGAAACATGCTGCTGCTGTTGGGTTGTCCGCCCGATCTGGAGGCGCGTCCTTCATGAAGATCTGAAATTTCATTCCTATGAATGGGCTATAGTGCAGGAACGTAATCCACGTGATTGCAAGAGAAAAGTTATTTGATGAGCTTATTTTAATGGATTACGACTCGCTTTTCTTCAGTGATGAGGCAAACTTCCATGTTTTCGGAATCGGTAAATAAGCAGAACATGCGTTACTAGAGTCCTCGTAACCCTATACAACGTCATCAGTGTCCCCTACATTCAGAACGTGTAACTGTTTGATGGCAATATCGCGAATTGGAATAATTGGATCATGGTTTTTGAAGGAAACGAAGAGGCCTTTTCACTGACTTCTGATCATTATGTACACATGATTGAGGAGTCCTTTCAACCAAAACTCAATGATATGAACGTGGAAGATGCATGGTTCTAGCATTAATGCAAACTTACATGTTGTACTTGATGCTGTTCAAAGAATTAAATATATATAAACACGCATTACTTTTCCTAATTGAGCAAACATCTCTGCAATACTTATTTTAGTATTAAATGCGCTTTATAATGGCTGAATCCTTTTAGGTAACTAACATTCTCGTTGTTCTGTTTTGCTACGAAATCTAAACAATACAGTTTATTTTTAAGAGAATTTATTATCAAACGGATGCAGTTTACTTCCCGTGTAAATTAAAACTCAATTTTTGTAATAACAAAGTAATAAAGGCTTAACGAGAAATTAAATTTCCTTTGCACTCACACCAGTAACTGCTTGTATCAAAAAAAGTATTTGCTACGTTTCTTACTTGTGTTTCTGTGGAAAAGAAAAATGTTCATATTCCTGCTAACTTTTAACTCGCTTAATCCCGTTTCTTATTTTCACATCTGCACTAATGCTAATCCGACAAATCATTACGTATCATTTTCTAACTTCGTCATCGCAAGACCATCAGTGCACAGATGTTTGAGAAATCATTCATACAGCGATGCCTAAACAATTTATTTTCTAATTATTTTGAAACGTAGTGACTGAATACGAAAGAGCATACTAACCTTTTATATTGATATATCACTTTACTATGATTACCGGCTTCATCTAACTCCGCGGTGAAGTGCTTTGTGGTTGGTGAAACGACATTTAACAGAAAATTCTTTGCATATGCAAAACATAGATTTTATAAATGATACTCCTAGGCCAAAAGATTGCATTAGAGCAGTTTGAATTGAGAATAACTATTTAGTTAGTAACTTCAGAACCGGTGCCACAGTTGGTGCGGGCAGTAGAATTTAGGCGATGCAAAAGTTTTAGAGAAACACTGAGCAAGAAAACGAAGAGATAGGAAACCTTTAGAATTTAGGAAAGGAACTCGAACGAAGCATTTAGGGGGCACTCAAAATTTAGTCCTGCTTTCTGGATGAAGCCATCAGTGAGAGGTCTCTAAAAATGGTTCGACTAAACCTCTCTATCATGCCGTCTGACTGTGGATGTAAAGAGATCGTTCAGGGTTTATCGACACCGAGAATTTAGAGAGTTCACTACATCAACTACTATAGCAGCCTCCTGATAAAAGATATAACATACTTAAACCACCTCGTAAAATAATCAATGACAACGAGGATATATTTGTTGCCATTAACAGATCATAGCAAGAGACCCAGAATATCTCAGCCAATCCTTTCAAAATGGTCATTCACCGCCTTTTAGTTCCAGCTCCACTTGTAGAGTCATGAAAATTATTTTGAAGAAGGAGACTTGAAAAGAGAACAATACCCTCGCCGAGACTCGAACCACGGATCTCTTGAATACGCGCCGAGCGTGCTGACCACTGCACCGCAAAGGCAAGCGAAAAAGGCGGGAGAAATACCTTATAAGATGCAACAGCAAAGCTTTGGTCTTCAAGAATTTTGCTTAACTAAATAGGCAGTGCTAAATCGTCTACAACAGGAGATAATCTACCATTTACAGTAAACATCTTTGAATCTTTTAGGCCCTCTTTGAATTTATTCTCTCAGTGTCTATCACAACATAGACTACTGCTCATAAATTTTGCGAATTTCTCGGTGAATATCTTCTTGTAATACATTTTGCGAATTCAGATTATGAATGGTAATCTGTGTTTCGCATCCAGCACGAACTTTAAATCCCCTTATATATTTTAAATCTTAGAACAAGAAAATATTAGCATTCAAAAAATACAATCTTGCATGTATTCTGTGTGCATCGCAGAATTCGTAAAAAAATATTGCCCAATACTTATATGTTTACATCTAAGTTATGCATCTTATATGTTTACATTTACATACGCAAAGAATGAATAAAAACGTTACTTTTACAAAAGTTAGATTTTCTATCTTGCAACACCGAACTGATTGAAACATTTTACTTGTTGATGTATAAGGAAACTTCTGCATTTTTAGACTAAGATACTATAAAAATTCTTCTATGCTTATATATATTTTTCATTGCCAACTAAAAAATATATTTTTTTCTTCTATACGCATGCCCATAAAAACTTATTCAAAAAACCTTCTTTTCTTTAGAGCGAAAAGGAAAATTCAAAACTCCTCGTTGCCATCAAAGTAGTCTTACAAAGCTAAAGTAGGAAAAGCAAGTTGAAAATATATTTGATGTCTATGGCAAGACATTCTGTGCACCTGTGCATTGGAAAGAGACTAACAAAATGAACAGACAGCTCTCGCAGCATGTACCTTAATGTAATCTTGTTCAAGAAATGTTCATTCAGTTTTTCACTTCACGCTGAGTAGTTGGAAAAATAAATTTCTGTTCTTTCAAAGCTTCTTTTTGAGATTATATAAATGACTCCTCCCAGTTTGCGTTTTCCCTGAAAAACATTTCTCCAACTGACAGCACATACTTTAAGAACTCCTGGTATAAAATAAGAAGAAAATACACTAATAATAGTCACTGGCGTATTCAACTGTGCGAACCAACCTTAACGCTTTTTGATCGATAGTTTCTCATTGATTAACTGAAGATCCATTTCTGAATCTTTGTGCAAATATCCACATAAATCATCTGCGTAAAATTCTTTATCTCCGTGTTTAAATCTAATATGTAACAAAAATACGCAATGTAAGTTACCTTTAATGGTCGACCATTTTAAATTTCTAATTAGTCTGTACCAAGAAGTTTGTTGATAAAATTAAATTAAAACAAGGTAACGAAATGAATAGTTTGGTTAGTCATTCTAGGAGATCTATGCAGTAAGTAATAAGGAAAATAAATTTATTTCGTCTCGTTTCAAAGATATTTTGTGAATAAAAAATGTTAAAATATTTTTACTTAGAAGATTCATTATTATAATGAGTGCAATATTTATTTACTTAAATTTTACCGATTAATAAATTTTCATTTCAAAGACACATATACAATTACTTTCTTTTACATATTACCCAACAGCTACTCTTGTAGAAACATTATGTTACTTTTGAAGCACGCGACAGGAAAAATGAACAATGCCCTCACCAGAGCTCGAGTCTGGAAATCTCGAATACACCCCGAGTGTGCTACGTTACACCACGAAGACATAGTAGTAGGGAGACTTGAAGTAGAAAGAAAATATAAGGCTGCCTCAAGCAAAGCCAGATCTGGTTACGCTTTCCTCCTTGTGCACTGTGTTACCTTGTATACTCCTCCTTATCAAAGGCGATTGAATATTAGGGGACCTCGTTGCCAAATCCTGGTGGCGACGAATCACTGTCCACCATCTTTTTAGTTAGGGCGCCACTGTAGAATCGCCACTATAAGACCTCTCGAATTAGCGCCGGGTGTGCTACCGTTATACCTCTAAGGCATGCTGGAAGGAGGGAGAAAAAACTTATAGTCTTATATAGTTTCTGTAAAGCGATGTACTTTATTATCATATTACCAAAGAATTAGGATTGCGTATTAACTAGTTAAATGTTGAAAATTTTATTTATTTTTTATTTACTGTAATTAGAAAAGGCGTTTCCTTATAAATCAACTACTACTAAAACTTTCATTGATCTAACTTTTAACTTATTTTGTATTTTAATGAATTCATTAAATTCTAATCATTAATTTTGTTGCTTATAATGATTCATCTATATCGAGACATAACCCAGCAGTATGCACATAACATTCTAATACTTCCTATATTGAGCGTATAGTGTTAAGCTGCGAACAGCTTGGCATGAACTAATAATTTACTTATAAGCTCTATCTCTAATCAAAGGAAACTTTTCTGACTATCTATTTTGTATTTAATATTTGAAGAGCTTAGACTATATACACTGCTTGACATAGAAAATGCAACACCAAGAAGGAGTGGTCAGAAATTTAGGCAAATTTTGAAGTAGACGCACGTTACAGAGCTATGCGAATGATGTGAAATGCTCACTTCTCCGACGCACGTGAAGTAAGCTATAAGGGAAGGAACGTGCAGAATGGGCAATATTCGTGTCGTTATTTCTGTCAGACGAATTATCGAAGAAAGTTCGTTTTTGTCCCGGAGGATGAGTGTAATAGAAGAGAATGCCAGGCCGCCGTCAACGAAGGCACTTCCAACAGATAGACGATTTTTACGAGGGGTATGGTGATCGGATTGAGAAGGGCGGGTTGGTGCTTACGTCAAATCGCAGCTGATACCCATATGGATGCGAGTGCTGTGCAACGGCTATGGCGAACATGTTTGGAACAGGCTACTGGTTACGGGGGGCACGGGCACTGTCCCTTTACCTTAGTGGTTAATCAGGTCCTGCACCGTGCCCACCACACATGTTTGGAACAAGGGAATGTGGGAAGAAGGAGGGGTGCAGGTGCAGCCAGAGTGACGTCAGCACGCGTGGATCGACGCATCCACCGACAAGCTGTGGTGGTCCCATAAGTCACTTGTACCGCGATTCTGCAGCATGTGAAACATACCATGGATGTTCTCGTGTCGACGAGAACCATTTCCCGTCGATTGGTTGAACGTGGCCTGCACTCACGGCGTCTGTTAAGAAGACTGCCATCGACCCCACAACATAGACGCCAACGTTTAGAATGGTGCCGGACTGGAGTGGTGTGGATGACAGAATGGCGAAACGTCGTGTTCTCAGATGAGTCACGCTTCTGTTTATCCAGTGACAGTCGCCGCATACGTGTGTGGCGTCGACGTGCAGACAGATCTAATCCGGCAGTAACTGTGGAACGCCCCACCGCGCGACGAGGTGGCATACTGGTTTGGGGCGCTATTGCCTACGATTCCAGGTCCCCTCCTAATTCGTATTCAGGGCAGTATTACGGCCCAACGATACTGTGGAGACAAATCTAATCCGGCTGTAACTGTGAAATGCCCCACCGCGCGACATAATGAATTGGAGCGCTATTGCCTACGATTCCAACTCACCTCTAGTTCATATTCAGGGCACCATGACGGCCCAACGATACTTGGATAATATACTGCCTACCTTCAGGGGCTGTCTAATGCAATTTTTCAGCAGGATAACGCCTGACCACACAGTGCTTGTATCTGCCAACATGCTCTGCAAAGTATACAGATGCTTCCCTGGCCACCGTACTCTCCTGACCTGTCACGAATCGAACGTGTGTGGGATGTGTTTGGACGCCGTTTGCCAGCCATTCCTCAGGACACCATCCGCACTCTTATTGATTCTATGCCTAGACGTGTTTCTTCGTGCATCGCTGTCCGCGTTGGTCCTACGTCCTACTGAGCCGATGCCGTTCTCGCTCTGTATTCTGACTATCATTTTGAAATAAAGGTTATCTTTTGCTGCTTGCTGTTTCTGTCTTTTTTCCAAATTTCATCACTTTCTTACCACTCTTTATTGGTGTTGCAGTTTCAATGTCCAGCAGTGTATACGACGCGCGGTACAAGTGAGTCTAAAAAACTAGTATTAATAATTATTTCAAATGTTAATGCCCTATTTCAAAAATGCAGAATTTGAGTATAAATATTATTTTTTATTGATATTGCCTGCCATGTTTTTTCCAGTAAAACACATTAAACAGTAGATAATAGGTCTATTTTGGTAAATGAAAAATACAGTTATTCTTTCGTGTGAATTTCAGAAACAGGATTTCAGTCCATATGAAACCAACCGATTCTGTGCATTAAGAGGCAAACCACGAGGTCTCATTTTTTCCAGAGGAAATATTATGACTGCTTACTCCTCGAAATATGTTCAGTCCACGTACAAACTTTACAAACACAAGCAAACTTTCCATTATGTTGCTCATTATGATTATAATTTTATTATGGGAGTAGGCATATGAACGAGAATGTCGGTATCCTCACATTTATGCTTCTGTAGCTTATGCACTGGCCTCATACAGAGAGATGACGCGTTTGTTTATCAGTACACATTCTGTAAAGCTGATACAAACATGATTGAAACTACTTCGATAAGAAATACTAAAAGTGTCCTTCTATTAGAAAACTTAATCTAGCTGTAGTGTAACACGTAATTAAAAAAATAAAACTTAGCAAATTCTTTCATTTAACAAATAATTTAAAAGGGAATTTGAAATACCAAGGTGGAATAAAAAGTAATGGCAGCATGTGGATAGCTCTAAAAATATTATCATAGGTAAAAATATTTACTATCCCTCAGTATAATCCTCCGCTATATCTATCACCTCCTGCCAAATAACTGGAAGGCGATGTACAACATCAGCAAGCCTACGAATCCTTATGTCCATCAGCCAATGCTCTGTAGAAGGAAAACCACTTTTTTCTGCTATAATAGATTCCTTACAGCAGCTTTTTGATTCTGGACAATCGATCATAGCCATGCAGAATCATATCTGGCCAGTATGGCAGATGATCCAGTACCTCCCATTGTCTTCGTCACAGGAAACCGTGACAGAGTTTGCTTTAAGACACAGCCTGTTGCCACAGAAGAATGATGCAATTCGTCACCGACAAGCATCATCCCTTTCGCCTGAATGCTGGACGCAGATGATATGTCAGGTCACGAATCTCATCACCCTCCAGCAAATTATGCAGTGTCGTAATGCGTGCACTGTCACTGGTCTCCTGCAGTGAAGACGATGGGAGATACAGGAATTCTTGCGTCTACCGCATTTGACTCCGTATGATTATGATCTCTTCTCAAAATTAAAAGAACCATTGTGAGGGATTCATTACGTTACAGTAGAGCCATAACAGTAGAAAGAAGTTTAGCCTTGCTATCGGGTGACATTGCTGAACATTAATAGAAGTAGACACGTTGATGGGATCTGACGCCTTCTAGTAATTTGTCAGAAGGTGACAGACATGATGACTGAGGAATAGCAAGTGTTTGTGCCTGTGGTAATAAATCCTTTTCAAGGCATCAACGTGTTGTAGCTACTTTTCAGGAAATATTTGTAGCTAAGTAATCAAGTTGGAAGTAATTAAAATCATCGATGTCAAATTCATCAAAAAATGAGTTTCTAAAAGGTAACCACCTTTGTAGCATTCTTAACATAGATGGAATGCAAAAGGCGTATTACTTTAAAGAGTGATGCAATATTCAAATCATTAAAAACAATGTAGCATTAAATTTCAGATTATAATCTGACATCTCTAAAAACAGTTTCCATTGGGAACTAAGAGAAGAAAAAGCTTACATATTTGTACCACGGGTATAATGCATGATATTAGAAGCGTCTTTTATTATTTATTATAACATTACAAATAAAAATTGTGAATTGGGTATAATACAAGTTAACGCGTCTTAATTTATAGCAGTATTAAAAAGATAAAATGGATATTTAAGTTATTAAGAAAGGAATTTATTCCTATTAAATCGTCAAGTTCTTTAACGATTTTGAGACAGATTAAATCTGAAAGCTTGTGGTTTTTTACCTTCTTATTTCGCAGTTCAATATTTGAAAAACCCCTAACAATGATAAGCGAATAATCGCTTAAGTGTGTGAACAGAGATTTAAGGAGGGTTAACTACCCTTTATTTCACAAAATAAATATGACGCAGTCTGCTCCTAACTCAAAGCGTACAGCAAAGCCTCCACTTGGGTTGAACTCAAATTAATATGAAATTAAGCTTAAGTAAGCTTAACTAAAATTAACTGAAAGGTATAACCAAAGGTATAGCCGAAGCTATCAAGATTCTAAGTAGTTGACCCCTAAATCTTAATTAAGTCGGCGAAGCCAATCTAGAAGAATAGGAAAGATGCATAAACTTAAAATATCTGTTATAAAATTAGGATAAACCTTACAAGCTAAATTAAAGAATTTATGTTTTCCTTAATGGCAACACAACTAATGAAAACAGACTACACTCGAGACTGCATGGAAAGTAAATTAAAAATATATTATTTCTAGCAGAGGCCATA
Source organism: Stegodyphus mimosarum (assembly GCA_000611955.2). Lineage (NCBI taxonomy): Eukaryota > Metazoa > Arthropoda > Arachnida > Araneae > Eresidae > Stegodyphus > Stegodyphus mimosarum. The sequence continues at coordinate 322,500 of KK116875.1, read as the reverse complement.
CATGCCAAGGCAAGTGGTTGGCATATAGGTAGCAGCGTTACATACTATACGTAACAGTCCAAAAAGTTTGATAAACCCTAGTAAGGCCTTTTAAACTGTTGTTAATTATCACACTTCTCTGACAAGTCTTGGTCAGCACAAGCCGACAACATTCATCATGGCAAGGCATCAAATGCACCTCGTTCGCCAGAACCTTGTGCACCATATAAGTGACAGCCCGACTTTAAATCTCTTCTGTGCCCAATTTTGAGAAAGATCAGGCAGGGAGGTCGGGTCTGAAAGTCTCTCACCCCTCTTCCCCTCCCGTAAAACTTTCGAAAGGTCTTTTGGCTAGCTGCATATCTAGAATATCCTCATCCCGCACAGACACTATGCATTTACAAACATCCTCGCCTTTTCCGAGATTCGACCCCGGGCCCTTCGGTACGGCAGTCAATGTCAATGATTACTATCCTGCTTGGGCAGCATATTAAAATAAAAAATATGAAATGTAAAAAATCATTAAAATTAATAGCTTTCAATCTAGTCTTTAGATTCAGAATCAACTTTACCTCTGAAACGGTTTTACGCTAAGTGCCAGAAACTTCAGAATTAGACCTAAGACATTCAAGATACAGAAAATAACACCATACATTTAAAGCACGCTTTTCAAGACAGCAGCGTCAAATGGTTGGGAAACGGGATTGTTGTGGTATTATTTGGTTATAATTAACACCATATGAAAAATCTTACTTCGAGCGGTACTGTACAGATTACAGCACTATGCAGAAATAAGAAATGGGCAGCTGGGATTTTTTTTTAATTGATCGTTTTCGCGTGAAGATTGCAGCAAATGTTTCTCGCAAGTGAAGTGGCAACAATATATACTTCTCAGGGTATGGAATTCATGAAGTGAAACAACAGAACTTGATATGTTAGAAATTTTTAAAGTTAAGAATTTCTCGTTTCCCCGTAAACGACGGCGCTAAAAGTAATAAATTTCACGAATTATTGAAAATGTCTGAGCTTCATTGCTGAATAAACTGCCAAAATTTTACTCTCTGTTTACAAATATTTTTCAAGAATTCCAAAATTTAAAAGTCTAACTTATAAGGGTCTCCCTCTTATAAACTATACTCAGAGAATATTCCAAAGGCATCCATTGCTTTTACCTTACCTGTTCAGCCGCATTAAAAATTTATGACGCAAATCGAAAGTACTCCAGACATAATGAATACCATGAAAAATGACCTTCATCTTTCAAATGGAAATTAAACATTTCACATAGTGAGGATCAAGATAAAACATTAATCTATCGCTGGGAGCAGCCGCTTTAAGTGCACTTTTAAAGTTTTTATTTTTTGCCCTCTTCCATACTTTTTGAAAGAGGAAAACCCTAGGGCACCATGAACGATTATTCTATCCTTTCAATAAGGAAAGAGGATAACACAAATACCTTTCTTGCCTGGCGTTATAAGTGAAATTTTATGTCGCACTGGTATTGATCATGCCTTTTAATTAATTAGATTTCATTCCAGCTAGGCAAGGAAATAGTGTTTTTTACATTAAGCAGATATAATTACTAGAACAGTACGAAATAACATTTAAATTAGCAGTAGAATATTTTTACAGATATTCTAAGAATAAAATGAAATTATTTGAACAGAGTGAAATGCTTAATGTTTTCGAGTACCATATTACTGCTTTAACATTTACAGAAGACAGTTTCATTGAAATTATAAAAAATAATTTTTAAAAAAATTAAATAGTTTACTAATGAATTAACATTGAATTGTAGAATTAGCCACTTCTTCCTCAGGTGCTTTCATGTTGTAAGCAGTTAGTACGTCCAGCTGGCAGTAGAAGACTGCAGTTTGAGAAGAATTTGGTCAAATTTCTTCATGCGTGGTCACATGGTGTAAGTCGATATCACACTCAGCTGACAGTGCAAGATCCGTGATTTTAATCCATGTGAGCTCTAGTTGATTTTTCACACTTCTTGCACCGAAACGTTTAATAGTCTCTACACTGATGGTAAAAAATCATAGTTGTATCCAATAGATGACTCATCATCCATAAAAAATACAAAGTATTTGATAATGAACTTGGAATACAGGAAACATTTTTTCCAGCTCTGCCTGCAGATTAGTAAATTGTATAAATAGTAAAACTAGATTTTCTGTAGAAATTATCTATGCACGTCATACCATAACTACTTTTTGTTTTTTAGTGACGAAAGATTATCTGTATATACCAGTTAGGTATTTTTATAACAACAAATCACAAGATTACAGGTCCGGAGATCGGTGTGACGATTTGCATTAAAAATAACGACTTATTACTTCATTTTAACCAAACGTTCCTGCAGAGAAATAAGAAGTAATGATGCTTCATTCTGTGTATCTGTCGCAAACACCACTGCTTGCCTTTCTTTTAAGCTGGATAGGTTTGGTTTTGTTTATTTGATTACGGCAAACCACTTGAGGGCAATCTACTTAAAAGGAAGGATAGTTTTCGTGAAGATCTTTCTAATGGAAATTGCTCGCATACACGTTACGCATGGGGAAAACCACGAAAACACACATGCAGCCAGCCCTTTAACGGTATTCGAACCTCGAACAGTGTTCAACGAATTTTACCGTTCGGCTCTTCTAAGCTGTAATAATCATGGTTTTGAAGATATCCATAATGCTAACTTCTACGCCGATTACTAAAAAACATATATACTCAAGATTCTAAAGCATAATTCTGACCTATAAGTGAATAAAAAATATATTACAAATTTTCTTTTAAAAAAAGCCATCATTACTGGCATTTCTATGCTAATTATATAACCGGATAAACGTTTCGAAATTTACTAACTTATGGAGGATTACCCTGTAATTATACAAGTATTAAACCATCATACCCTCTGTTAAATTTCGTAAGTAGGAGAATTCCAGAAAATACCATAATGCAATAAAATTCGGTGTTATTTAAAAAAATCTTTTCACGTGAAAGTATACTAGAAAGTATAGAAGAGAAGTAAAGCTAATTTTCCTTTGAAAGATATATAAGGGTCATTTAATTATGCACTTCCTTTGCTATAAATTTATACCACTCAAGAGTTCTGGAATACGAAATGACATGTTAATCAACTGAAATGAAGAACATTCTTAACTTATGTTCTGCTGAAACAATAATAATAGATGATATTTATCTGAAATGGCAATTTCAGGCCTAGTGTTCTAATGCAATAATTCCATTAAATATGGTATGCTAGTAAACCCATTCTAATCCGCCATTTCAGCAGTAATTGACATCGATGTAAATATTAGTTTAGAAGTCAAACAGCAAAAATTAGCGTTGTATTTGCACATTTCCCAGGTGGTTTTACTACCGAACCATCTATCTCAGCTGCCAAAGTGCAAATGAATGAGATAAAATATGGTGACAAGATAAAATAAGAATGGCTCGAGAGGAGTTAACTACTGACGCCATCTATTGATGAAACAAGTAAAGTAAAACGTAATATCCTTAAATGCTGAAGGTAAAGATAGATTGGAATTAGGATTGTTAACTAGGGCAGAAAGATTTTCTTTAGTATGAAAACTCTCTAGAAAATCTAATACATCAATGATAGATGTTTTTTGAATAATTTTGGCTGCAGAAAATTGGAAAGCCCTATTTTCGGACCAACAGTGCTAGGCAACAGGGGACTTTTGTGTTTCCTTTTTCCTGACTTATGCCTCATGTTCTTCAACGCGAAATTTTAAGGCTGTCTTAGTTTGATCAACGTAAGTTAAACAACACTGGCAAGGAATCTTGTAAATACACCAGGAATTCATATCCGGAATGGAATCCTTAAGTATGGAACTGGGAATTTTATTGATAGCAGAATGAACGACTCTAAAGTTAAATTTCTGTAAAATACGTGCAATTATATAGCTAATTGATGGAAAGAAAGGAATGACAATAGAATTTTTATAATCTCCCAAAACAAGAGTCTGCCTTTTGGTGTGTTTAGATGAGAATTTCTTAACTGCTTGATTAATAATGTTGGGTGAAAAGCCCCTGTCAATAGCTATTGCTTTTAAATAATTTAGTTCTTCATCGAGGGATAGTTTGGAGAAGCAAACTTGAAGAGCACGGAAAACAAAGGAATAAAATGAAGCTAACTTTTGCTTAGAATTTTAGTTTAGTTAAGAATTTTGTTTAGAATGACTTTTGATTAGAAGTTTTCGTTAGACATGATTTGAAGTTTGGTGGAAGGTAAACACATGAAAGTTAAGGTAAACAGTAGTACAGAAGTTGAATGTGTTACGTGTGACCAAAATGTCGAGGAATGGAAGAGAACTACATGTCTCAAGTTCGGAAGTGAACTGAATAGCAGGATGAATGGAATTCATTATTGAAAGAACTTTATTTAAATCATTTTTATTACCGTCAAGCAGTGTAAAACGTGGCCGAACCATACCGGGAAGTTTAAAATTTCAAATAATTTTCATTCACAATAATGCATATAGATATCAGCCGGGTTGGAACTAAGAGGGCTTCCCATGGCTAATTCCTCAGTTTGAGTTAACACTTATTTTTGAAAACAAAATGCATTTGTTTCAAACAGAGTTGAGTAAGGGAAATTTGCTTATCGATTTCGATGCAAGAGAAATGAAATTTACGAAGCATGGTTTCTAGACATCTTAATGCACCCTGCACTAGAACATTGATGAATAGGGATTTTACATCAAAAGATACCATGAATAAGTTTCTATGAGAAATGATTTTAACGTTTTCCACAAACTCTATTGAATTTTTTATGGTGTAAATACTCTTATCTAATAGAGTTGAAAAATTTGAAAACTAAATATTTAGCTAACAGGTATGAGGTAGTGCCTAAATTTGATACAATTGGTCGGAAAGAAATACCACTTTGAAGAGCATATAATGAGGCACAACACATGGGATAGGCGATTGTTTTAAGTTAGTCGAAAGGATTTGTGAAGATTTGATCATAGTTGATCTGATCACAGATTGGTCTTTAGGGATCGGATTATACGGTCTTTTGTTTAAGAATAATATCACTATAACTTATCTCAGGGATGGGCAAACGTTTTCGTTCGCGGGCCAAAAATCGAAAAAACAAAGTTCGGCGGGCCAAGGTAAATTTTTCTAAAATTTTAAAAACATATACAAGTATTACAATTTAAATATGTTAATGAGAAGAATGAAATTGCGCTTTCATTTTTAAAAGTTTCTTATATTGAGGTTCGAAGTGAGATGTACTGATTCTAAGGAACGAGGCTAACTGCTCATCTGTTACTCTACTTTTTAAATAATTCTTTCTAAGGTTCATTGTTGAAAACACTTGTTCACATATATAAGATGAAGCAAACATAGCACTGATTTTCTGGGCGTGAGATATTAAATTCGGGAAACTCAATTTCGATAATGATGTTATATTCTTTGAAGACTGCTACAGCTTCATTGCAGATGAGACACACTGGTTTATCTTTTACAACTGTAAAAAATATTTCTAGGTCCATTCATCATTAAAAGCATGGCATTCTGAATCAACTTTACGTTTTTTAGTAGACATTTTGGGGTTGAAATATTTTACGAATAACCCAAACAAGCACTAGCTACGCTATACTTTTAACAATTTCAAAACCACTATTCACAATGATGCTATATGTCCGCAATCTTTCCATACGCAATCAATAATACTAGAATTCGCGACAAAAGAAAAGACCGCTGGCTGGAGCTTAAAATGCGCAGTCTGCCAAATGTGAGGTCTGATTCACTTATATTAAATTCGCATACTTCTCCCCGAAAAACAGATAAGGATTCTTAAACCAATCTACAGCATAACTACCAAAGTACTTCCGCGTTTAACACTTTACCGATTGAAAGGTGTTTGTGCTTGCTATTTCCATCGATTTATGTTTGTAAAAATCATCAATAATTTGAACAAAAGGAAGAAAAAAAGTAATATTTAAACAAAGTAGAAAAGGAGATGGAGATATAATATTTAAATATATATTTCTTTTAATTTGCCTCGGACCGGCAAATTAAGATTCTATCCGCGGGCCGGATACAGTCTTCCAAGGGGCCGGATTTGGCCCGAGGGCCGTAGTTTGCCCATCCCTGACTTATCTCATTCATTTGCGTTTGGCAGCTGAAAAGGATTGTTCGTTAGCAAAAGCATCGGAACTAGTCCTGGAAAATTTGCAAACATAACGCTGATTTTTGTTATTCGACTTCTAAATTAATCGTTGTTCGGCGTGTTATTTTAACCTAAATCAATTAAAATATTTTCTACTGTATCTGCTTACACGCGTATTTGTGCAGGTGATCTATTGTATACAGAGTAAAATCTCAACATACCATATAAAATAATAGAAAATGTGCTACAAATACCTGTATGTATATTACTTTAGTTATTTTACTTGAAATTTTTAAATTATATACACGACGATTTCATGAATGATCTATTAAAAGTGGAATAACAATAAAACTTATACTATAGTATATGCACTGGGGGCGGTGTAGCAAACCGTTCAGTTAAAAAAAATAAAGAAGGGCATTTTCAGCTAAAGAAGATTAATGCTATACTTTCTTAAATGTTACTTTGTTATTAACCTGAGGCAAAATTACCATGTTCAACTAAAACGGAAAAAAAATTACAGAGATGCTTATAAATTTAAGTGAGAAATATCTTGCGATGGCTGATTAAAATGCATTTTTTCTGTCAACTGTAGCTTCAAAATAAAAAAAGGAGTTTAAAGACATTTTTAACTCATCTTCAGCATCTTTAATTAATTTCTGAGAGCACGTTTTTGCTTATAATTAGGCTTTCAAATTATTTTTTTGGTTATGAAACGAAGTTAGATTATCAAAAGATTAAAGGAAATATTTTTAGTAAAAGATTATTTAATATTACACGAAAATATTTCTTTAAACATCTCACTATCTAAAAGGTATATGCTAGAGAAAAAAATGTCTATAATGTGATATTAGTACAATACATGGTTAGTACGAACGTTTACTAATGCTGTACTGTGGTTCGGTCTTCTGGTTGATAAGGCTAGTTCTTGCTGGACCTTTGAGTCTTTAGTGGTCTTATATATTTACGTGACACAAGCCGGCAAGCAAGAGAATTCCAAACATTTATGATATACGTTTTCGATTGGGTTTAAATCCAGAAGGCGATCCAGTCACGTTATATTTTCGGGGGGGGACTATACTGCTGACCCATACTGCATACTTAAGAACGTATGTTAGAGCACTTAAGTTGAAACCAAACCCAAGAGCACCCATAAAAGCTCTTTATACTGATGCAACTTTAACATCGCTATAGAACTCAGTTGTTAAAGAGCAGAGATATTCATAGCATTAAACCAGTTCTGAAACCACTTCGTTTACAACCATAATGATTTCTTCGGACGATGCTATAACGTTAAATGCAGTGTTAAATGCATCAGAAATCATGTTTTGTATTGAAGAATTTATCAGCAAACAAAATATTATCTCCTTACTTCAGTGTCCAAGAAAGATTTATAATATATTTTTGCATTCTCGATTCAATAAAGAAAACACATACTATAAGAATACAATCTTTTCCAAGCGAATTTCGAATAGCCAGCTATAAATCGCTTGTCTGAATAGTAAGATGGCTTAAAAAACATGTTTTGTAAAACATCTTTTTATTACTAACGTTTTGTGTCTTTATTTATTAAATATCACGTGCTTGGTGCTTAAACCATATAAAATTCGATTCAACAGCAAAATTAGAATATACGAGCATATCTTTAGAATTTCCGATAGACAGTCTCGTGGGTTGGAGATAAAAATGTTTTATTCTCTACAATGCTGCCATTGTTTGCTTTGAAATCGCTGAGTATGTTAATAAAAAATTCTTTAACGTTTTACAGAATATGAGATAGGCAATAAAACAAATTCGAAATTCAAAATTCGGGCTTCCATGTGCCCATGTTCAGGTAGAATACTACGTTACTCAGAATTTGATGTACCTAGGTACTGTTGTTTTTTTACAGTGCATAACAGATACGTACATTCATGAAGATTCTTCATCATTTAATTTCCTTAAACATAATACAAGCTGATAATATTTTGTGGCAACAATCGGAAAAGTGATGCAACGCCATTGAAATGTTTCGACGCAAAATGCTGTTTCAAGACTTATATCCCATTCGGAACTAATGTCCCTTTGAGGCTAAATTTAGTATATATATATGGCTAAGCCACTAGATTTGAGACTGAATTAAACTCGCAAGAGTTACTATGGGGTAAGTGAACTCGAATTAAGTATTAAATAAATTTACTGTTTATTACACCACTGCACGGCTAGGATTCTCAAATATTTAAACTTAATTACGTAGACACCAAACACATGCCCGTCACGTACCGTTTTAACGCTAAGAATATTTCAAATGTCTGCTGTACAGAGAACTGGAACAGAGATGTTGAAAGCTTTGTTCTAAATATAGACTTAATTTTCATTCTGAGAATAGATATCGCAGTAAATCAATTTTCTAGCGATTCAGACAATTATAGCAGTCTGTGTTGAAATACTTTATTGCTTGAAACAAAATTGTTCGAGTGCTTGTGTTCTGCTTACAATTCTATTTACAGTTGCGTACAGTTCTAGTTCTAACATTAAACTTAAATTTGTCTCGCGATTCACATGAAATAATTAACTGATTTGGATAAACAACATTTAACATAAAGTTGTACATTACAAAAACAGTTAAACATTCTTAAAGGGGACAAACGATTAATAAAAAAATTAAATTAAATAAACAGTTTTAAAAAACTTTGAAATTCCTTACAGCTTTTTATCACAGTAAAAATGTTTTTGAATATCATTCACGTATATTTTTACAGATTAATTTATGGCATTAACAGAGAATTTTCTGAGAGATGTTTTGTTTTGTAATACTGTAGAACTCTCATTGTCTGAATTAACTGTAACTACAGTTTATCTGAAAGTAAAAGAAATTGGATATTTATGTTGACTATTTAGAAGTAAATACATATTCACCATAATGCAAGGGAAGAATGTTTCCCTTTTTCTTGTTTTATTTCAGCATAGATTAGATAATTTAAAGTAATAAAGTATTTTATCTGTGCTAAATAAAGTGTAAAAACCATTTATATCAAATCCGTTTCAACTTCGCTTAAAGTGAAAAACATAACTTTATTTTTATTGTACCCAGGCTCTAAAACTAAATGTATTGTTTTTTTTTGTTTTATTGCTAAGAAAAGGAAGATATTTTTATTGTCGAAATATATTTCCCTTCAATTAAAATTAGCATAAATTAGTACTTTTACATAAAATAACGAAATACTTAAACTAACGACAAAATGTAGTAATGGTCAACTAATGACTCGTGACTTCTTTTCTGTATTTCCCGACTAGATTATCAAAATTTATTATTATTAACCATGTTTCAATTTATGTTTAATTTTCATACTTTTGATAAATAAATGTTTCAGTATAAATGTTTCAATTTTCATACTTTTGACCATTTTAAAGCCATCTTTAAGACCTGTTGAAAATATCACAAAAAGGAAAGAAAAAAATCTGAAAGCTTTCAGATTTTAAATTAAGTCCAAAGGGACTTTTTTTTTAATTTTTGTGTGTTACTTTTATTTATTAAATACATATTCTTCTAACTTAAACCACAAAATTCAGTTCACCAGCAATACCGCAAAATAATTTTAAAAGGAACATACCTTTAGAATTTCCACTACACAGTCTCGCTAGCTGGAGATAGAAATGTCTTTTTATTTTCGTACTGTGTTGCCCTTGCTAGCTTTGAAATCGTTGAGTTTGTTCATCAAAAATTCGTTAAAGTTTTACAAAATATGAAATATTTAATTAAACAAATTCCAAATTTGGGCTTCCAGATGTCCATATTCGGGTGGAAACGTACGTTATTCAAAATTTGATGTCTCTAGATAGCGTTGTTTTATAAAAATGCGAGAAACACATATACATTTATGCAGATTTTACATTATTTAATTTCTTTAAATATAATACAAGGCTCTAATATTTGATGGCAACAATTTGAAAAGTGAACCAGCATTTATAGTGACCCAACGCAAAATGCGTCCTTCTAGACAAATTGCCCCTTTGGACTAATAATATGAACGGTGAATTTGCTGGTTGCATCAGCCTCCACAGTGTCTTTGTTGATTCACATTAACTAACATTAACTAACTAACACATTCTAACTATACAATTAAATGACATAAATATTTCTTCCAAAATTACACATGGCATTTTCAATTCCTCTTGTAATCATATCTTCGGTCTTACTATATCTGCAAAAATGTTTCCAAAATTTGTTTCAAAATACTACCTCACAGTTCTTTTTCTCCCAATATTTATTTTTGCCCAAAATAGTCTGCTCATAACATAAGATGCACTTCCTGGGTCTGGCAATTCAGATTGGCCTCTGAGAATACAGAATTCAAATGCAACCAATAAAATTCTATTTATTAAGTAATGTAATTTTATTTGGAAACAGATTAATTTTTCTTCTTATCTTGATATCCGAAATTTTAACTTCGCACTCGTCCGCAAATTTTATTTCATTTTTGCCATTTCGAAAATATTAATTAATTGATTAATGGCAATTACTCTTTAAGTAGGAGAGCTGGTCTGCAATTAGGCTTAAGATACTATCTGTCTGGCAAAAAGGTAAACATGGCAAAAGTTGGAGTTCGACCAGATGTTTTAATAAAGCAAATTCAAGCTGTTTGATACAGTTACGGTTTGCAATTTAACTGCTATAATTTTTAATTAAAAAATTCATACGTGTTTGTTATACTCCGTTATACCTGCATACTGCAAAAACATCCTCAGGTTATCCTGAGATTAGGATGTTACTCATGGGATAAACGCACATACATAAGATTTCTTAATGTCAAAAATGTGTGCAATGTCCGAAAACTAAAATTGGTAGGAACGACAGAAATAGTACCCTCATAATCTTATACAAGAGAAGTTCTCCAGAAAATGTAGTATGAATATCCTCAGGTAATGAAATTCGTGAAGTCCTCAGAATGTCCGAGAATCAACATTTTCAGGACATCCTCACATATCCCGGTATACAGCGACTTCAGCAAGACATCCTCAGGATGTTAAATTACGATGTGTTCAAGATATCGGAGAATCAACATACGCAGGATATCCTAAGTATGTCCCAAGACACTGCGACTTAAATAGAACATGTTGAGGCGGCTATTTTGTGCTGTGCGGGGGGCTATGTTTGGCGAATGACTGCACTAATTTGAAGCTTGGTCGCAGGTTCTGGCATTCCCATACCTACATCATATTTCGTTCTTGATGAAATTAGCTATAGAGATGACAGATAAATGAAGAGACTTACCGTTTTTCTTAAAATAAAGAATCTTACTCTTGGATTAAAATAAAGAATCTTATGACCTTAATGCTTTGGTATTTTTCAGTCTTATTACTTTAATGTTTCAACCTCATTATTTGAAAGCCTGAGTTATATATCAATACTATCGTCATTATTTATTGCATAAGCAATAATTCAATATTTCCTTCGAATAGTAAATATTTTGATACAGGTCATATCCACTGCAACGAATGCTAAGCATTAGGTTTATTACATTTCAAACAAAATTACTAGAGTGCATTCGAGTTTTCATTCATAATATAAATTATTTTAATTATGTAATGTCATTTACTAAATATAAATATTTTACTTTACACCTAAAGAAAGATCATACTTTTCTCACGAGTACAAAAGTCATACGAAATTCCTATGGAATAAAAGATAGGAAACATGTTAAAATCTCAATGTATACAGGAAGTAAACAAAAGAAACTAATTAAATTTCTTTGGAAACCCTAAATCAAATTTTCCTTGTTTAGGAAGAGAATGCAGGAAAAACACCGAGTAATATCGTAATTATGATTGTCAGTTATTTATGGAGTAAGCACAAAATAATACAGTGATTATTTATATACATTATAGTATCTGGCATCCTTTTCGGTCGGTTTAACAGTTAATAATGCCTGCTTGCGGTTGTACCGCTTCATAGTCATTTTTCGGGAGATAAGGGGCAGGGTATTAATTCATGAGTCTCAAGTAGAGCGTAGAGAAGTGCTAACCTAAATGAGATTATCCACAGAATTTATGTTACGACACGTTATCTACTCTGAGTGAGAAAGTTTTAACTTTAAATGCTTAGCATAAACGCCTGAGTGAAAATTGTTTAATTCTTAGGTACGTTTATGAAACTCTGAGAAAGCGCTGACAGATTCTATCCGTATGTCATACCTCAAATTTATAAAGGATTTCTTCCACCTTCTTCGCATGCCTTGGTGGTGTAGTGGTCAGCACGCTGGACGCGTATCCCAGAAGTCCGTGGTTCGAGTTCCGGCGAAGGCGGTGCTCATTTTTAATCGTCTCCACATCAAGAAATACTTAATAGATCTACACTGGTGCCCGAACTCAAAAAGGTGGTTGAGGATGATTCTTTACCACCAGGATTTGGCGACTGGGTTCCTTAATCCCCAGTCGCCCTTTAAAAGGGGAGTATATAAGGTATTTCTGCCACCTTCTTCGCGTGCCTTCGGGGTGTAGTGGCCAGCACGCTAGGCGTTTATTCCAAAGGTCCGTGGTTCGAGCCCCGGAGAAGGCGTTACTCATTTTTCATGACTCCGGCTTTCATAAATACCTAACGCCTCTACAAGTTAATTCTGTGGATTACAGAATGAGCAAAGTTTAAACTTTCCAATCAGACCTCTCAATCAACAATATGGTACTCAGTGTTTAATTGGTTTTTTTTTCCTAACGTTTATAAGCTATTTGTTTTGTTAAATTATATGTAATAGTATATTATTAAAAGCCTATGTTGTGTATGTGTAACCTCTGTGTAATTTTTACCTAATTGGATTAATACTAATTTTAGAAGCCGTTCGTTCTGTTGGAAGTGGTTATTTAAAAGTTTGATTTGAGCTGTAATCTTGTACTTAATTTTGGTACTGTTAAGTTTAAGTGAATCTGAATTAACAATATCAAAATTAAGTAAAACAATTACGGCTCAAATCAATCTTTTAAATTACCACTTTAACAAAACTAATCATTTGCTAAAATTCATATGAATGTAATTAGGTAACAATTATGCAATAGCTATATATTCGTTAAATGATATGCAGTTTCATAGTAACGACATATTTTTGACTTAACATGAGTTGAAGGTATATGACATGGTCATTGGTTGCAGTAAATTATTTAGAATTATAAACGAAAGGTATGTCACGCATATTCATTTAAAGTAATTTAACATCTTAAAATACATATTTAAGGTTAAACTTGATTACGTACTAAATTTGAATTTGGCTAAAAATTCTCATTCCAAAGAATTATTTAATTCACAAGGTAAACATAAGTATAACTAGATTGAAATAACTCAGACATGAGATAAGTCTTAATCAAAAGGTTTATAATAAACTGCCACTTGTAATGCGCATCAAAAAATTAACAAACAGTAGACGTTGCTACTTAAGAAATTTCTTTAACTCAAATATTTAAATAAGTAAGACATGCAAGATGAATTTCACCCCCGGCGGCCGAGCTGTAAAGTTGGTAGAAACTGGTAGCTCGGTTCGAGGTTCGAACCCTTCGAACGTGTTGCCTGCATGGGCGTTTTCGTGGTTTTCAATTTGTGTAATGTATATGCGAGCCAGTTTCCCTTAGAAGTCCTCCACGTAGGTATTCCTGTTCTTAGGCAGATAACTCTAGAGTGTTTTGGAATTATCATATAAACCAAACCAAAAGCAAGCTAAATTTCTGTTACTAAATAATTCTGCTACCAGTAAGCAGTAAATAGAGTTTCAAGCCTTGCACAAAAATATTCATTCACCTAATACGCAGATCCGTTAAATGGGAGATACTGAAATTCTGCAGTATTATTCTGAGAATTCTACTGCCTAAACAGTACTTCCCAGAGCAATTACAGGGCTCCTTACGGAGCCTTAGAATGACTGTTACATGAAACGCGTCCCTCGTAGGAGGTCGTGGATGGCGAAACGAAGAGAAGAATTACCTGCCTGTGTAGCATCTAGAGATTCTCATTCTAGAAATTCTAGATATTCACCAGATTCAAGCATCTGGTACCATCGATAGCACTAGGAGAAAATTTAGGTAGATGTCAGGGAAGATAAGGGGAAGATGAATTTGTATGAAACTGTACGTCAAGTGACAAATCCTTCTTTACGTAGAAGGTGTGCAGCATACGGACGAATTAAAAAGTCGTCCACCAAGACTTCGTAATTTAGAAGTACAGCGAAATTCGCAGTAGTTAAATGGAAGACTTGCCTTCTCCGGCTAATAAGCTATATTAGGTGGTTGCCATAATTTTCTCTCTAAACTTCAAATTCTCTCGCTGTTTAAACTTAACCTTATTTGCGTTCTAGTGAAAGCTAACAAAATAAATAGAATGCACAGAAAAGAAATAGCATAAAAGTAAAATAAACCTAACACGTAAACTATATTATTTTGCTTTTCTAAATAATTCAAACCAATGAAAACACGTAGATAAACTAATAGCAGTCTTAAACGTAATGGTCTCAAAATAATAGCTGGCGATTCAGAAAACTGGAATTCCAAGTAATTAGAATTCTAATGTATTTCTTTTATGTTTTTAATGTAATAATTGCTACAAAATTTATTAAGTGCATTTACTTCAGAAATGTTCAACAAATAGTAAAAAAATATAACCGTTAGGAATTAATCGGCAGTTATTCAAGTAAACAAAACGTGTTTATTATATTTGGTATTTAAACGTCAAACGTATTACATTTGAAGTAGGGAAAATGTCTCTAATGAACAACAGTATGCATCCCACTAATAATATATCACACACAATTACACTCATGTCCATAAATTAAAGATAACGCCAGCTCCCGCAAATAAAGGTTCAGGGACAAAACAAACGTTACTTACTTATAAAGGTCATTTATTAAATAAAAGATAAAAAAATAAAAGACTGTGTATTAAGATACGAATGATAGAAACTAAGACTTTTGCTCTAGAGAGCAATTTCAAAATATATCTCCCTTACAAAAACTTAACATTACATGGTTGGTATGATGATTAATGCTTTATACGTCTCCCAGACGAGGAAATACAATCCGTACAAAGCCTAAGCATGCTGAGTATCAAATTATTGAGCTGATCTTGGAAAAGATTACTCCACTCAGCAAGCATTGTTCTCCGAAGTTCCGATACACATGTAGGGGGTGCTTGACGGGCTGCAATTCGCTGGCCAAGCATGTCGCACACATGCTGTATCGGATTCATGTCAGGTGAGAATGCTGGCCATTCCATACGGGTGATATCCTCAGACTGAAAGCAGTCTTTTACATGTTTGCACGGTGAGGACGGGCGTTTTCACCCATAAACACTCATTTTGCGCCGGTGGCACCCCTAAACAAACGTATATGTTGTTCCAGTGTGCTGTCCCGATAAATTTGGCCTGTCTTAGTTCCAATCACATGCAGATCTGTTCTGGTTCCCAGTATAATTCCATCCCAAACGAGCAATACTGCACAACCGACATTCAGTGAAGTTGCCTTAATGGTAGAGGGTACTTGGAGTTCTCCATACGAAAGTCCGACGTGAAACAGACTGCAAGCTAAAAATCGACACGACAGAAAATATCACAAAAGCCCACTGATACGATGTCCTTATTGCATGTTCGCTATTCCAGGCTAACAGCTGGCTACAGTGAGTTACCGTGAGCGGAATACATCTGACAGGCCTGCGAGCATATAGACCAGTCTGTCACAATCGTCTGTCCAATGCTTGAGTCCAAACCATCGTACCCGTGGTTGAAGATACACTGACTACCAATAATTATTTGGACACCTATGCAAATGACGGTATCTGCGGTCCTAAGGTACGTCACGGACTCCGCCGGTATATATCGTGTACGAAACAGCATCGGCTTTAGTCGCATGCAAGATGCCTCGCAGTTCGGAGCTCTCTGATTTCGAGAAAGGTATAATTATCGGGTATCATAAATGTGGGCGATCCTTAAGGGACATATCTAGCGATCTGAAGTACTCAAAATCCACAGTGGCCTATGTGATTAAAAAGTGGAACGTGAGCGGGGATTGTCGGAATGTGCCCTTAGTCGGCAGACCAACGAAACTGGGAGATAAAGACCCACGAGTGCTGTTCAGAGAAATTCGGAAGAACCGCACCCAACCGATGGCCCTCATCCGCGAGGAGTTTCAACAGGCATCCGGGAGTATTGTTTCAGTGAATGCCATCCGTAAGGAAGCACATCTGCTTGGTTTTCATGGTTGTGCTGCTGCCCATAAGCCTTTGCTCACAAAGTCCAACCGCGCTGCTCGGTTAATGTGGTGCAAAGCACATCGAAATTGAACCGTAGATCAGTGGAAACGGGTTCTTTGGAGTGAAGAATTAAGGTTCACCCGTTACTTCTTGGATGGCAGGGTCTGGGTCTGGCCTCTACCTGGAGAACGTCTCCTGTCAGAATGCATTGTGCCAACATCAAGTTCGGCGGAGGTAGAATTATGGTCTGGGGGTGTTTCTCCTGGTATGGGCTGGGACCCTTGGTCCCAATTCATGATAAGCTCAACTCCGATGCCTACTGCACTATTTTGGATAACAATATGCTTCCTACGTTGTGGCAGTTTTACGGTTGGAACCCTGTTACTTTCAGGACGACAATGCCAGTTGTCATGTTTCGACGTTAACCAAGGCTTGGTATGGTGTCAATGGAGTTCATCCAATGGACTGGCCTGCCCAGAGTCCAGACCTGAACCCTCTCGAGAACCTCTGGGACGAGTTGCATCGCCGAATTCAGGGGTGCACTACCCGTGCAAAATCGGTGAAGGAACTTCTTTGTCTTCTCCAAACCGAGTGGAAGAAAATACCACTAGCTGTCATACAAAGACTTGTGGAAAGTATGCCCCGGAAGGTCCACGCTATAATTACCTCTCGTGGAGGCTCTACTAACTATTGATTTTGAATAAAGTTAGTTTTTCTTTTCTATCACAGGTGTCCAAATACTTATTGGTAGTCAGTGTAGTTGACGAGACTGGTCTGATGCTGTGATCCGTCTACTTCGTTTGGCAGTTACTGTGAAATACCGGTCATCATTCGACGTTGTAACTTAGGGGTGGGGTGGGGCAACCTGTACTGTAACGTCTACTGATATTTTCATCATTTTGGAATGATTGCGAAAGATTACACTTTCGACTATTCTAAGTTTCTAGGATATTTCCGAGTAGGCCCACATTCCAGACGGCCGATAACTCTACCGAGTAAATAATCATCCACATACGTCCTCTGTGTCATAACTATTCGGTTGTGGCACTGAACGGCTTACAAAATGTAGGTGAAAAATTTTCTCTTCTTTGCTAACGATCCTTATATACACTTCTTTAACACTCTCGTCATTGTGACGTATTATCGGCGTTATCTGATGGCTTCCTGTAACTTGCATATTATCATTGAAGATGTGTGCGATAATTCTATAGGTGAATTTTTTTTACTTTAGACTTCGGTTTTCGTGTGATTCTGAATTATCCTTAATTGATGGACATGAGTGTATTTTGCATAGGATTCTGCACGGAGTAGTAAACTACTAGGAACCTGCAACCGCGTTCAAAAATCCATATTTCAAAACAAAATAACTCTTCATCTACGAATTATAACTAATTGTTTTCCTCTTACTGTGGTTTCAACCATCTTGATTGATTAAAAATTGTTAGCAATGCAGGTATTTTGCAGAATATTTCTACATAAGAATTTTGACGAATCTAATATAAAAATCGAAACGTATTGTATTTAAAGATGAACTAAATGTTTTCACATCTTAGACAAAGATGCAATTAATTCTGGAAGCTGCTTCATGGTTGTTATTAAATATTTTAATCGATCCTCGCCTTAATTATAATTTACAAGATTTCGTACAGTAATTATGAATTCAGTAATTATGAACTAAGTTTATAATTATTTTTCCATACTATAGGGAAAAAAGTGACTTTCCGAAGAACAATCGACATTACAGTGTACCTGTGTACATGAAGCAAATTCAAATTGAAAAACAAAATGTTAAATTCATAAGGAGGACGACCGCAACTTGTCTGCTAGTTCTATAACTTTTGTAGATTGAGTTAGTGAACAAACTCAAGAGCCCATATAGTTTAAGTCCTTTTACTAACTTGCGAAAAGTGGTCTGTCAATATTTTGAGAATTCTGCTATTACGATACTTGTATTTCTATTGTGATAAATAGCTTCCTATGTTAATTAGTTCTTTCGAAAGCAAGACAAATTACTTAAGTAAATATTTATGTTTGGTTTTAAAACACTTGTTAGAAAATCTGACTCGTTTCTAACAAAGTCGAAAACTAGTTTTTATCAATACAAGTTTGCTTGGATTTGTTATGAATTGTGTGTTCTTTGATAATAGTGCAAACTTTGACGGTATTTCTGATTAATATGTGTGAATTTACATTGTACTTTTAGACTTAATTACTTAAATAATGCAAAACATGCAAAAACTGTCTTTCTAAGAGGAAGTATGTCTTCGTGGAGAACGTTCTGAGGTACATTCGCTCGAATTCACGTTACACGACAAAATTTGTCATGCAGCCGATTCGTTCACCAGAATTTGAGCCCTGTTCCAGCACTCAGCTATTTTTGCAGCTCAGCCGTTGGCTGACAGTTTGTACATTAAATGTTATTTATTTCAAGCAAAGGAAATACGATTTAACGAATTTTAATTATCAGTAAACCAAGTTATCTAAATTACTTAGTCTGAGAACGAATAAAATTAGGATTGGTGTCAGTTTATTAGCCCAAAGGGGTAATGTTCCCAGGACTATTAATTTCGTTTTGGCAATTTGAAATGATTCACTACAAGCGTTGCTTCACTTTTCAAATTGTTGCCACCAAATATTATCGCCCTGTATTATATTTAAGAAATTAAATAATGATGGATCTGCATGAATGTGTATATGTTCCTCGCATTGTGATAAAACAAAGGTGCCTAGAGCTACGAAATTTTGAATAACGCACATCTCCACCCGAATATGGGCATCTGGAAGCCCTAATTTGGAATTTATTTTACTATCTATTTCATATTTTGTAAAGCATTCAAGAGTTTTTGATTAAGAAACTCAACTATTACAAAGTGAGTAATGGCAAGACTGTACGGGGGAAAAATTATCTCGAGCACACGAGACTGTGTATCTGAAATTCTAACGATATGCTCTTTCAAATGTTTTGTGATATTGCTGTTGAATTGGATTTTATGGTTCAAGTGCGAAGAACGTGATATTTAATAAATAAAGGTAACACGCAAAACGTTAAAGAAGCTCACCTTTGGGCGTAATATAAATTATTTTATATAATAATCTGTAATATAATATTTTTTTATTTTTTATTTATTTATTAACTTTTAACTTAATCAAAAAATGAATTATTATTACATAGATGAATGCACATTTTATTTATTTAGTTAAATATATACGACAGCAAGCTTTCTGAAAATACCCAGTCTATAAAAGTGAATGTAAAAACAGTTGCGTCTTGTATGATAGCCTCATGCTTTAGCTTACTTCATGAATAATTTTCTCCATAACAACATTCTTTTGTAAAAACTATTGTAGGCATACATAAATTCTTTCTCTACACAAGAAATGTTTATCTTACAATATGCTGCTTAACTGCAGTCAGTTACTTTGCATTTAAAAGTTTGTAGTGTAGCTTTGTCGTGTGTATGAAAACTTCAAATTACTAAGTCATTTTTACTGCAAATTTGACATTTTCACTTACATAACATATTTCTTTTATTTTTAATAACTACAGAACCTTTATTATTTAAATAAAATAGGTTAATTAAAAACGAATCCCTTATTTGCAGTTCATTTACAGGAAATAGAGAGCCCAGTTACTGGATTTCTTAAATATCTTGATTTCATTTGGTCCTCGTTAGCACAGGCAATTGCAATTTTACTTTATTTTCTACTGCTGTTTTGCATACACAATTTTGTGCAAATTGCTATACATTGCTATTCGCGTAATAGTATGAAACTGCAGGGTAAAGTAAAGTGTAGCGTACAAATGATTAGAAAGGCAGAGTAAATGCGAATGCCTAAGCTCAGTGCTCCCTCTGAAATGTTGAATGACACGTATCAACAAAGGGCTGTTGAGAAGCTAGACAAGCAGTAGATTGTCGTCAACGTTGTCCTTGTAAAGGTTATTATGCTCCATCGACATCAAACGGAGCGGTACAAGCAAATTAGAAAATTCCATGTGATCACTGGACGAATGGCCCATCAATCTCCTCCAATGGGCAGTACAAATGAATTGCGTTCTTGTAAGCTATCTGGTAATATATACCCCAGGAACCCAACCATACTCTCTTTAGTTCGATGCCTTGTCGAGCAAATATTCTTATTCGTCTTCGTGGTGGCTTTACGAAACATAATTTTGTGCCAGTAATATTTCTTTGTACTAATCTAACTAATCTAACATATTTAGCTCTACCATATAAGTCACTGCTGTTTTCGGTTGCTATTACTTTTTGATTAACATCTTATATACGCCTCCTAATGTCTTGTAATATATTTTTAAACATGATATTTTATTTGTATATGTTTTAGACAAAAATTAGTTTGTATTCATTTGTATGATATATGAGGTTCATGTGGACAAAAAATTTTATTTTGCCTACATGTCTATTTTGTAATAAATTTGTAAACCAAATTTTTATGTTCCATTAAAAGCATTACTTCACTCAATTATAGACAGAATGTTTTACCTTTAGGGTACACGAAGCCAAATCTGAATACATGTCACAGTATTCAGACTAGTAGAATTCACGTGATAGACTAATGTATATTTTGCATATTTGGATACGAAATGGCACTTAATGCGTTAAAACTATTTGTTCCGCCTTCTTAGCATGCATCGTGGTGTAGTGCTCAGTACGCTCAGCGCGTATTCGAGAGGTTCGTGGTTCGAGTTCCGGAGACGGCATTGCTCATTTTTCATGTGCCCTGCTTCCAAATAACCTAATGTCTCTACAGTGGTGCCCGAACCAAAAAAGGTGGTGGATGATGATTCTCCACCACCAGGATTTAGCGATTGGATCCCCTAATCCCCAGTCGCCCTTTAAAAGGGGGAGTATATAAAGCATTTATCCCGCTTTCTTAGCATGTCTTCGTGGTGTAGTGGTCAGCACGCTCGGTGGGTATTCGAGAGGTCCGTGATTCGAGTTCCGGAGAGGGCATTGCTCATTTTTCATATCTCCTGCATAACTGATGTCTAGCAAAACCTAATGTCTCTACAAAATAGCCTAATGTCTATAGAACGTGCATAGCTTATTTTTATTACTATTAATAAAATAACAGCACAATTTTCTTTTGAACTGACGTTTTCTATATGCTATCACAATTTTCACAAAATGGGAGCATATTTTATATTGCTACTTTAATTTATTTTTAGCCATACTTTGTAAAACTTACATCACCGCCCAGCCGGGATAGTGGTTAGTGACTTTGACTGCGTACCGAAGAGCCTGGGTTCGAATCCCGGAGAAGGCTTGGATGTTTGTAAATGTATAATAGCTGTGAGGCATGGGGACACTCTAAATATGCGGCGAGACGAAAGTCTAGTTGTAGGAGAAGAGGGTGAGAGACCCTTAGACCCGTCCCCAAAGGGCGTCTCTCTCAAAATTAGGGGCGGAACTCAGTTAGATATCGGGATGTCACCTATAGGATTCTCAAAGCTCTTGCTAACAACAGGTGCTTTTGACTCCTTGCCCCGATGAATGCCATAGATTTGTGCTGACCATTGTCAGACAATTGATATCGGTAACAACAACAACCAAAATTTCATCTCTGGTTTTAATAATTATTATTATCTATAGGTCATAATTTTTTTCACAGAATGAATGTTGCTTTAGTAGACCTGAAAATGTGGTATCTCAAAGTGTGTGGAATAGGACTAGATGTTGACGAAATTTGGGAAAATTCTTAAAAAGTTTAGCAATTCATAAAAGTATCAGGATACTTTTATTTTGAATCCATATAGAAAACGAAATAATTCAGGATATCTTATTCGTCAAACACCATATGAAAATAGTTTAGCCTGCATTGGGGAACGAATCAGTGAAACTTGTTGTTAATTTTGATTTAAAAAAGGCTTGAGATTTTAATCAGATAATTATAACACTGCTTTTATTGTTTCCAATGTGTAATTCTGAATGTTTTTGTCGTGTTCTTGATAAACGGAAAACATTTTATAATTGAAATCTGTACTTATTTCTCTGTAAGTGCAAGCAATACCTTAAAAGTACTGCACCTATAGTATTTCCTTTATTCGTAAGTGCAGTCCTTGTAGGAGTTTCAAAGAGGATCAAGCTTTTTTACCACCGGGTCTGCTTACTCGGAATTAAGCTTAAGCCTAGAAAGGAACAATAAGCATATATCTATATTTACAAGGATATCAAGGAAATTTCTATATTTTAATTATCTCCAGAGTTAATGAATGCATTTTAAGCAAATATGTATTGATATATTGTAGTATAGCTATAGACTAAATTAGGATGATATACACTAAGAAAATTTATTTTTATACGAAAGTTTTTTAAGAAAGTTATTTTAAGATTAGGTTTCGAAAAGTTAAACAGTAAATTACAAAATTTGCAATAAATCGGTTAAAGGTAGTTAAAAAATTCTTGAAATTTTGATATGTTACAAATAAAAGTAAGCTGCTTTGAGGCGTAACATGCAATAGAGTGCCTCTCCATCTCTTTAGTAAATACGGTACAGCTTAAAACCAGCTTTTTAGGAGAAAATCGATGAATGACAGTATATTATCAATATATAATATAATAATATCGGTATATAATCAATGAATGACAGTATATTAAACACTTTTAAGATGGCCAAAGAGTAAAAACTAGTTCATGTTGACATTTGTCATCAAAATTGAGTTATAGAGCCATAGGTCTATTAGAAGCATGTCAATGACAGTCTCAAGTAGCAAAATGGCTAAATGTTCACTGTCCCCACAGTAGGTCAGCTGTGGAATCTAACTACTTATTCAGCCTCTCTAAGACCTAACACAGGTAAGCCAAAGTTATCACTTCCGCAGGTGACCGTTATTTTCAATTTATTGCATGTCCCTTCAGGACTGTTCATTTCAGCATAGATTCGCGCTTATGTGTGGTACAGGAAGTTTAGTACCAGCCATGATAGTATGCAGAAGGCTGCATGGAAAAAGCCAATATTTGTATGTTATATGGTATTGTTCGTGTCACTTATTTCCTGCCGCAGGAGGAGTGTTTTAATTGGGCACATAGTCATTTAAACTGAATTGAAAGTCAGTGGACGTCTGTTCTGTTCAGTGATGAGTTTTGCTTTGCTTCACGGAGGGATTCTTGATATATTTACATATTGAAAGACGAAAACACTCAAAAGATTCCGTCCAATATATAGGAAAAGGATACATGTGCCAGAAGTAGTTTTCTAGAATGGGAAGGAGTATTTAGGGATACATATACAGGGTGTTTCAATACAGCTGTGACAAACTTTCAGAAGAGATAGAGTACACCTAGACGATGGAAAGTCACATAGCAATGCAGGTCGGAAACGTTTTCCTGGGGCGGTAGTAACGTAAAAAAGGAAGCACACAAACAGTGAGACAAAACACGTTTTATTATGTTTAGTACAGCAGCAACCTACAAACAGGAACAAAAACAAATAACGATCGTCATTAAAGAAAGTGTTCAAAATTATGACCCCGAATCGTGATGCAGGCATCACTTCTCTGGCACATGGAAGATTTGCATCACGAATGGAAGACGCATGACGCATGTCTTCTGCATCACGGTCCGAATCTTTATTTCGAACGCTTTCATTGAAGACGATCGTTGTCTCTTTATGTTGCTTTTTCTTTGTTTTCTTTTTTTTTTGTACTCCGAATAATAAACATGTTTTTTCTCACCCCGTGCATGTCCTTTTTTTCTTGACTTTTGTGTTGTCACTACCGCGCCAGGAAAGAGTTTTTGATCATGCATTCATATGTGATTTCTCATCGTCTAGATGTCCTCTATCTCTCCTGAAAGTTTGTCACCGCTGTACTGACACATCCTGTATACCTAGCCCTTTTTTGTCCATAGAAATTCAGCTTAAAGGCACCCGGTTTTGCAGCACGTGCAATGTGTTAACGATATAACACCAGCGTTCCGCAAGGGTTTACTGTACATTTATCTTTCGAATTTTGTAAAGGAAGGGGAAATGGTCTTTGAGCAATGGTAAAAGGGATGCATGGAGCAAAAAATAAGGTTGGGAACCGCTGTGCTAGAGCGTAATTTTATACAAATTGTGAACTTTTTATCTACCTCCACTTCTAAAGGGATTTTTTTAACTTCAGTTATTGTGATTTACTGGTGGATCCTTTCAGCAAAATTTTTCATTTAAGTTCTGTGGCAATGATACGTTACTAATTCAATGAATACGCTACTTAAAACAAATTTAGAATAGATCTTGAATGTTTCTTTCATCACGGTATCTATTCTATTAAAAAAACCTATTTTGATGTTATTTCAAATTTGACATTAGTGCTGAGTCTCAGTTCAAACGCTTTTCAAAATTCCCGTAACTCGAAAAAAATTACCTCTCTTTTGGTTTGCGTTGGTTTATTTTTAAATAAATTATTACTTTGTAATGAAAACTATCTGCATAAGCTCAAATACTTTAGCTTGCATATAATGAAAAATAAATACATTTTGAATTTATTTTTAAATCCTATTATTCTCAAAATTGAAAAATTAATTACTTTTCATGCGATAAATGGAACTAATGTCTCTATCTGAATGCAATAAAAAAATACTGTTTCAATCTTTTCAAAATCAAATTATTTTCTAAACTCAAGATTTAATTGCTTTTCTTACGATAAACAATATTTTTGTTTTCGTAATTTCAATTGAACGTCCGTTTTGTTTCTGTCTTAAAACAGAAGCAATTATTGTTCTTGAGAAGTGTATTTTAATAAAATCCGTAAATTTAATATACACCTATTAAAAGCATGAGATAAAATATTTAGAAAATGCGTAGATAACTTCATTTCTAGGAATAAAATAAACTTCATCATATATCATCATCATACTTTCATATTTCAAATCGAGAGATTTTATATGGTACATCATTTTTCTATAACACCTTCTAAATATAGAAAATTGTAATTTGTTACTGCCAACAGGGAAATAAATAAAATATTTTTTCAGTTAAAAATTAATTCTTATGTAGCTCATTTCCAATCCAGTAAAAACATATTCTTGAAAGCAGAGTTACGTAATAACTAAAAGTAAATTATTTTATGTAAACAGAAAGTAGTAAAATGTTTTTTACGTTTATACCTAGCGCCTTGATAAAACTCAGGACCTTAGATTATGGCAAAGCAATAAAGGGTTATCTGCATATTGGAAGTGTTATGTAACACATACTTACCCTAATTCAGTTATCAGTAAGTGAAGTATACTTACCTTAATTGTAATGCTTATCATAATCAGGTTATCAGTCTTGGACGTTATTAATTTGAATTTATTAGTTGATCTTAAATTTTGCTCTGTTGAAAAGTAATTGTTGTTAATTTAATATTGGCAGTTTTGGTTAACTCTGAATTTAAGTTGCTTGTGTTAATTTTTTTTCTTTTATCCTTAAGATTGTTTGGTTAACCATTTAATTTTGTTCTTAAACGCTTAATCTTAACTTGGTTTTTTTCTTTAATGTTTGTTTATTTTCTGATTAGGTTGACTCTTAAGTTCATTTTCACTTTGAAGTTTAAAGTTCTTTGTTTACACAAGTTGGTGTATTAAGTTTAATAAGTTTTGTTAACGTACTCCTCTTTCTGGTAAGTGTGAATCTATATTTTCTGACTCTGGTGGTAAAGTAAATGGTGTTGTAGAAACCTTCTTAAGAGACCTGAATTTAGCTATGTTATTATTATATTTCAACTGTAGAACCATTCTTCGGTGTTTAATTTAATTTAGTAATTAGAAGCAAGTTTTTTTAAAATTCATTTTCACAAATTTTTACTTTGTGATAGGAAAAAGAATTTATTGCCTTGTTTTCGAAATTTCCCTGGAGAAAATTCTTAGAATGCTTATCTCTGCCAGACAGTTGTCTGGAATTTTCCTTAGCCAAAGTTCAAATCCGCACTTTGCTTCTAGAGGTTTTTTTGTATGCAGCTAAGCCACGCCGGGGTTTTGCCACTAGTTTAATTGGGAATCCGTTAGGCTTCCACTCATGCAAGAGTGACACCCTGTGTGAGGTTAGGTGAAAGAACGTGTTATTTTATTCGTAAAGAAGAGTCGATTGACTTCATGCGCCGATTGTAATTCTTGCAGAAAAAGGGATATCCGCCAACCTCGGGCAAACACCCAAGACCTTTACACCTACTGCCATGGATTCACCTCGTAAGGGTGCCTTACAACTGGCGACTTTTGGTACTTCAAGCATCGCCAAGCCGGAGCTGGCGAGAAGAAGAAAAAGAGCCTGTAGTGATCTTCGAGAAGAAGGGAATTGGAAGTTTTCGCCAGACAAGAAGCAGTTGCAGAGACCGAGAAATTGTTCAAAAGAGCTCTGTTGAAGGCAAACCTGGAGAGAAACGGCCAGCAAACTTGTCGGAGTGAAGCCATAGAGAGGAGGAACGCGTGACACTAAAAATTATTCGCTCTAATTTCTTTTATTTTTGTTTTTACAGAATTTCTACCACTGCCGGGAGAAAATGCGTTCCCCTCAAGCAAGCATGACACGTGCCCATAATTGGAAATTAATCTCATTGTGGCCCCACCCCCTGATGTATTAACTTATGAAAGTTTAAGGTATGTGAATTACTTTTTTTTGTTTCTACAGACTGTGTGCCGCGACCAGAACATGCAACTGAGTTAAACAAATATTGTTCTCAGGTACGTTCCTATTTATCAAGCTAACCACTGTTTCCTGCTTTAGTCACGGCAGATGATTTCTTCTGTTAACTACCCATAAAAATGTTGCAGAAATTTATTGTTAAATTCCAAATAAATGTTGAGCTTTAATTTTCCTAAACTTGTTTGTTTCACTCATAATTTAGGACACTGGACCCAATAAATTAAATTAAAACTTAAACGGGTTATTTATCTAGCACACAACGCATAGGTATGTAATATTACACTTGTTGTATTATTGACATATTACTGACAATAATACAACAAGTGTACTGTACTTGTTTGACGCTCATCTAACCTACTGATAATTTTATTTCGATGTATGTCACACAATTTTCCCCTTTGCAGTTTCTTGGTGTTGATATGATTTAAAAGTTGGTTTACACGATCATGGCACTCATGAATAAATGAATCAGTGATGCTAAATGTTAAAAATACCATAACAGAAGGTGCACCTTCCCTTCCTCAGGAGACATTCTCTTCACGATGCAATCCCTCTTAACACCACAGATGAATAAAAAACGTGAAATCTACCATTCACTCTATTCGCCTGGTTTTAAACTGGACTCTTAACAGTTTTACATGTCGGCTTTATTAGCCCACCTAACTTCCTGAACTACCACCTAACTTCCGTTTGCTCCTCTGATTTTAGAGCAAAGTATGCCATTCTAAAGAACATTAATTGCATTATTTTTTACTTTTATTAATTGATATTAGTAAAATGTTTCAGTTTCTTTCACTGGTGATAATTTCTTTCAGAAATGTTTACAGATTTTGTTCTTAATATTCAGAATAAGACACTACATTTTACAGCTGAAAACATATTATTCTTTATAATCAATTTTAAAAGTGCCGAAAGATCGCCCCTGAAATGCCTGAATTTGTTTCGAGAAAATCTGAGCATCTTTCTTTATATAATTCGAAATTTAAATATTTCTATAATAAATAACAAATTGCTCCTATAACTGTTAATGAGCCTATTTTAAATAACAGGTTGCTCCTTTAAGTGTTATAAAATGGACGCCTATCATCGGTTCTTAACAACTCATAAAGGAACGGTTAATTCAATTTCCAGCATCATTAATACCTTCGAGGCATTGGGCGCAGACCCTTTGCCAAACATGGTAAAATGTCTCAGTCAGCAGACTTCTGCCTACACGCTCTGGTGCATTGACGATAACCTCTACCACTACTCCAAAGGATATTACAATATCTGATCACAATAACAACTTTGTGTGTTTAAGCTCCCATGCCCACGAATTTAAAATAAGCAATGCTAATTCGCAAATGCAATTACATCTCTTTAGTGAGATGTGTAATGTCTCCTTAACGATATGTGAGTAATCCCTACAACAGCATGTGAATAAGTATCTTCTAGTGCAGCATTAGTAAACGTTTGTATGCCTCAAGGTGTAATGCCCCAGTAATTAGTGCTAGAGCATCCCCGTGCTTTTTTAATCAGTGTTTTTATAAGTGCTATATTACTGCCTGACGCTACAATAATCAACCCCTTACATCTGTACATGGTATTACTGAGCATTACATAATCCGATATATATGCCGTCTTTGCAATTGCATGTAAGCAAGTAGGATCTAGTGCAGTGTCTAGCCAGTGAACGATCTGAGTGTCTCTTAGTAAGTTCTACAGTAATTAATGTAACCGTCATCAATGCTATCGTAAGCAGTGCTTCACTATGTGATATTTTAGTGCCTAATGCCTCAATAATAAGCGCTTTAGAAGTATTACCCTAATGCGTCCTTCAACACCAATTGAATACGCAATCTAACTTCACTCATCTGCACACAAAAGTATTCATGAACTCATCCTTTAAGGTGTACCTGTGTTTATATACTGAAGAAATGGCCAACACTAACTTTGTGCTCCAGACTTGATGTGACTTCATGTGATCCAATTTATAAATTAGCATGCCATCACGTGACCACATGTCCATTACCTTTACACATTTATGCTTATACTTTCATTTCTAAACAATTTGATCTCATATGACAACATGCACTCATATCTTTTACGCTATATTCTCATGTGCCTTTCCCACCTCTATGTACCTGAGCATTCCCATCTGTATTCATGCGTATTAAAATGTATACATGTTGTCTTTTATGTGATTATGTAAATGTATATGTTTTATGCGTTGTGTGTTTATATATTTTGCGCTTTGTGTTTTGTGTATTATTTGTTTATGTGTATTTATATGTACGCCCTTTTTCTGTTTTTAACTACTTACCATTCGTAACACTACAGCTTGCTTCTTCAAATCTGTAAGATTCTGATAGTAATACAGCCCTACTAATGTCTTTGTAAGGCCACGTACCTTCCCTTGACAATCTCAATAAATTCCTATTAAAGCCTCGTGTGCTCCAAGGACCTGTTGCTCTAGACAAGAGGAGGGCGAGGAATAGATGCCTGTTTACCTCTGATAGATACCAGGCGTCTCTGTCCTTCGACACCAAACTATCTATAAGTGATTATGAGTAAATAAAGATCGCTCTGATCCCACAACATTTAAAGATGAATTAGTCAAAAAGGGCTGCTGCCCATTTAATACAAAAGGTACAGGTACAGGAAAAAGCATGAGGGAAGCCAGTGATATAGCATGGGTCAACTATTAGTACTTCACATTCTAACTAACCTTAAAAAATTGCAAGCTTTATAAAAGCTCACAAATTAACGTTAAGGAGATAAGCAACTGAAGATTTCAATTAGATCTAGAGTTTATCTGTTATGGTACACTGCGCAAAAAAAAGGGGGGGAAGAGTTCTATATTTTCCGTTGTACTGGGCCGATTGACGAAATCTAAACTGTGTTTTTTCACGTCTTGAAAGCGCGACTTAGGACATGTATTAGATTTATATATAGCATTGTTCTAATATACGTATCTTAAAATAAAATCAGAATTTTTCTCAAATGACATGTCAATTTTTTTACATATTTCGATCCTACGACTCAAATTTTGCCAAACTGCCATGTTTTGTAAAAATCACACGAATAGTTTCTAAAAAATTAGCTCTCCAAATTTTAGCTCCTCATTGTTAATTGAACTTGGTATATATTTATTAATTTCTCTTTTTTATTAAACTGATTTTATTCTTCCTTTCGCATTTCGAAATTTAGGTTCATTCGAAATAAAATTCGTTCATTTCTTTATGATTCATTTTTATCAAAATATGCCTAGATATTAAAATTTGCAATTTGTGGTGAGAAATTTAAAACTTTACCTTGGCGAACTTTTTTCACCTCGTGCCAAGAATAATTCACTTCTTAATAATTTATGGCAACCTATTTCCCTTCCTTTTTTTTCATTATACACAAACGGAAAAAAAGTTCATCTTTCATACTTTCAAATAATTTCAATAAAGTGCGTAAACCACATTTGGCGTTATTGTCGCTTATAAAAAATAAGCCAAATTTCAAATTGCGCCAATCTGTAAATTCACGTATAGCTTGCGAAATTTTGAATAAAAAAACTCTAATTTTTTGCAGGTACGCTTAGAAATACATCTAGTACTTTAAGATGATGATAAACATATTGTACGCCATAATTCAAAATTGTTTTAAAAAATTTATTAAAATTATTTTAAAATACAAATTTAGAAAATAAATCATAAAAAATTCTTGAATTTTATTTAGAATGAACCTAAATTTTGAAATGTGAAAGGAAAAATCAGGTAACTTTAATAAATATAATAACCAGTGGCGGCTCGTATATAAAATTAGTGGGGGTAATTTTCTCCTTGATCTCTGGATGACAACAGAGGAAATTTTTCTATATTGAAAGCATTGCAAGAGCATGAAAACGAAAGTTCTTGAAGTTCACTTACAGTCACAGAATTTATTACTTGAGGATGCAAGGACATGGTTAAAGTTTTCTGTAAAATAAAAGAACCGAAAAAAAATGAATCAAATAGAATAGCTGTAAAATAATCTAACCAAGAATATGGTGTATGATTTTTAAACACAGCACACGCGGAGTAAAAAAAAAGAACCAGCTCCCAACGATACTCCAGATTCGGCACTGTAAAAGCGACAGTGCTCTCTCCCTCTCAGCCTCGTACGCTGCTTCCTAAGAGCGCATGCGCAGAACAGCCAAATACCACACGCGCGGAGTAAGAAATAATCACGTTTCCAGAATTTCGGCATTGTAAGAGCGACAGTGCTGTTTTATCTCCCTGGCTCGAGTGCTGCTTTCTGTGCGCGCTTGCGCAGAACAGCCTTGTGAAGCGCAGTTCCATACAAAAACTTTCGTACCTTTTTCATAAACTGGAGGATGGCTACTGACATTAAGTTTAAGGATTATATATTGTAGAAGTATAAAGAAAGAATTAAAGAAAAAAGGGCTCATTATATTAAATTTTAAAAATAATAAT
Source organism: Stegodyphus mimosarum (assembly GCA_000611955.2). Taxonomy (NCBI): domain Eukaryota; kingdom Metazoa; phylum Arthropoda; class Arachnida; order Araneae; family Eresidae; genus Stegodyphus; species Stegodyphus mimosarum. The sequence continues at coordinate 291,117 of KK116875.1, read as the reverse complement.
AAGTGGAAACGGGGTGCTGCAGTTCGCCACTGATAATAACAAATAAATATATAATAAACAAATAAATTTAATAAAAAAAAATCTGAAAGGTTTCAGATTTTAAATTACGTCCAAAGCGTCGTTTTTTTATCGATTTGTGTGTAACCTTTATTTATTAAATATCATGTTCTTCGCACTTAAACCCTAAAATTCAGTTCAACAGCAATATCGCAAAATAATTTCTAAATGAGCATATCTTTAGAATTTCTGATACACAGTTTCGTGCGCTTTAGATAAAAAGGGATTTTTCCGTAGAGTGTTGCCATCGCTCTCTTTTAAATCGTTTGAGTTTGTTCATCAAAAGTTCGTTAAAGTTTTACAAAATATGCAATAGATAATAAATCAAGTTCCAAATTCGGGCTTCCAGATGGGCATATTCGGGTGGAAACGTACGTTATTCAAAATTAGATGGCTCTACGTAACCGTTGTTTTATCATATTTGCAGAAATATGCATACATTTACGCAGATTCTTCATTATTTAATTTCTTTAAATATAATACAGTGCTGTAATATTTTGGGGCAACAGTTTGAAAAGTGATTCAGACTTTTAATGCTTCCAACGCAAAATCGCAAAATGAACACAATAGTCCTTCAGGGACAAAGCCCCTTTAGACTAAAAATATTTCCGGCTAAATATTCCTATTCGCCCGGCTAAATATATATCAGATTCAATTAGTATTGAAGAATTAAATTAGCACACGTGGAGTAAAAAAAAAGAACCAGCTCCCAACGACACTCCAGATTCGGCACTGCAAAAGTGACAGTACTCTCGCCCTCTCAGCCTCGTACGCTGCTTCCTAAGAGCGCATGCGCAGAACAGCCAAATACCACACGCGCGGAGGAAAAAATAATCACGTTTCCAGAATTTCGGCACTGCAAAAGCGACAGTGCTGTTTTATCTCCCTGGATCGAGTGCTGCTTTATGTGCGCGCTTGCGCAGAACAGCCTTGTGAAGCGCAGTTCCATACAAAACCTTTCGTACCTTTTTCATAAACTGGAGGATGGCTACTGACATTAAGTTTAAGGATTATATATTGTAGAAGTATAAAGAAAGAATTAAAGAAAAAAGGGCTCATTATATTAAATTTTAAAAATAATAATAAGTGGAAACGGGGTGCTGCAGTTCGCCACTGATAATAACAAATAAATATATAATAAACAAATAAATTTAATAAAAAAAAATCTGAAAGGTTTCAGATTTTAAATTACGTCCAAAGCGTCGTTTTTTTATCGATTTGTGTGTAACCTTTATTTATTAAATATCATGTTCTTCGCACTTAAACCCTAAAATTCAGTTCAACAGCAATATCGCAAAATAATTTCTAAATGAGTATATCTTTAGAATTTCTGATACACAGTTTCGTGCGCTTTAGATAAAAAGGGATTTTTCCGTAGAGTGTTGCCATCGCTCTCTTTTAAATCGTTTGAGTTTGTTCATCAAAAGTTCGTTAAAGTTTTACAAAATATGCAATAGATAATAAATCAAGTTCCAAATTCGGGCTTCCAGATGGGCATATTCGGGTGGAAACGTACGTTATTCAAAATTAGATGGCTCTACGTAACCGTTGTTTTATCATATTTGCAGAAATATGCATACATTTACGCAGATTCTTCATTATTTAATTTCTTTAAATATAATACAGTGCTGTAATATTTTGGGGCAACAGTTTGAAAAGTGATTCAGACTGTTAATGCTTCCAACGCAAAATCGCAAAATGAACACAATAGTCCTTCAGGGACAAAGCCCCTTTAGACTAAAAATATTTCCGGCTAAATATTCCTATTCGCCCGGCTAAATATATATCAGATTCAATTAGTATTGAAGAATTAAATTTTTGAGAGCTAATTTTTTAAAAACTACTCTTGCGATTTTTACAAAACTTGGCACTTTGGCATAATTTGAGCAGTACAGTCGAAATATTGAAAACAATTGGTATGTCATTTCAGAAAATTTCCGATTTTGTATCAAAATACCTATGTTAGAACAATGCTATATATAAATCTAATACATTATCCCAAGTCGTGCTTTCGAGACATGAAAAACGCACTTCTAACGAATTTTAATTAACGAATTTTCTAAATCGGCACAGTAGAACGGGAGATAGGGAACTGACCTCCCTTTTATTTACATCGTACAATCCCAACGTACACATCGCATTCATTATTTATTAAAAATTATGATCTAGAACATAAAGAGGTTGGAATATAATTCCAATTCAATTTGAAATTTACAAATTGAGAAAAATTTGCTTTCATGTAAAAAAATAACAGATAAGCATAATAAGTAAGAGATAAAAATAATGGGATAAATATAATAAGCGCTTGAAACATAATGTTATAATGAACTGTGTTAATAATTAAAGAAGTGGTCACGGAATGGAGATCTTTAATAAAAAGAGAGAATTTTCAAATTTTAAGATGTTCATTTGCAAGCTCTGTTGCTATTATCTTTCTCGGCCTTGCCGTTACCAGATCTTTCGCGTCTGTACCGCTACTTTTTTAAACACCAAGAAGAAGCATACATGATATTCACTAAACTCATCTGACGCCCTGACAGCACAGAAAATACTGCCACTTGAGAACAATACTTGTTGCAAACCTTGTGCTCAAGCGATTCAATGAAATAAATGCATAGCTAGGTCTTGCATAATTATTCCTTTTCTTCTTTCAATAAGGGTTCAGTTCTTCACAGAAGAATAACTTGCATTAATAAAATATTATAGCAAATTTTTAGTCCATTTAGTTCTGTTATTTTGAAAGACTTGTTTTAAACAAAGTTTCTTATTGTATATTTTTAATTTAGTTCTTAACTTAATAGATCTATCACACAAGGTTAACTTACACTTTTCTAAATATTAAACTAAAATATGTGCACTGAAATCAAATTGAAATTTCTTCCCATTTTATTAATTTTTTATAATCTTTTAATAATTTCAAGATTCAGTTGTGAATTCTTCTGTTACTGAATAGGTAATCTGAAATTTTTAGATTGCACTTTTTTTTTTTTAATTTCACTTTTACTGGATAAAATAAAAGTAAAATTCAGGTAAATCTTCTTTGGTATTTTAATTAATTTATCTTTCTAAAGAAAATATTTATCTTTATAAAGATTCTTATCTTTATCATATTTGTCAT
>KK116875.1:229237-287838 GCA_000611955.2 Stegodyphus mimosarum | reverse complement strand
ATCTTGATTTTCTTATCTTATATTTACCTTTAATGATTTTAATTTTATTTAAATATTTTGGGCATAAGCTAAGAGTTAAAATGTCTTTATTTCGCCATTACTGCACATTTTAATATTTGTTCTTGTGTTTATCTCTTTTTGGTGAGTGTTTTACAGTAAATCTGTCTTAGAGAAACTTTCTTTAAATATTTTGGAACTTCAAATACATACATTTCTTTCTTATTAAACCACTATGTTCATATATTTTCTGAATAATAGAAATTCGAGTTCTTTGACATTTATCTATGTCATTTAACGGTGAGCATTGACGTTTAAATAATGATTCAGAGATTCGTCCGACTAAAATTAGAATATTTTCTCACAGGTTGTTTCTATATAACAATCGTAGTTGTCATGGTATTTTCTTTCATTTCTATTTCCTTTTGTTCAAGCGATTTATAGGTTAGACATTTCTTCAACTTAATTTTTTCCTAGGTTTTTTTACTTATCTGCATCTTAGTAAAATCATCCATTTAGCATAAGATATTGATTTACATTTTGCATTTTATTTTAGCACCGTCCTACAAAATGTCCAATATAAAAGTTTGCTCTGGAGAAAATTAAAGACATAACTGTTTATTCGTGAGTTTCATTTGTGCTTTCCTGATCTTCACTTCTAAATCTTCTTTTTAAGAAATAAGAATTTAGGCTAGTGAAACTGCACTTAGTAATTTCTCCGATAAAATTATACTAAACTTTGATTTGTTCCTTTACATTGCAGTTAATTTTTAAACCAGTAAATCTTTATTACGTTTTTCTTAACACATTTCTGAGTCTACAGTATAAAGTACAGTCAAATTTTTTCAGTGGTTTGTAAATAATTGTCATCTTTAAACTTCGCTATCAGAATAAAATTGCAGTGATAATTTAACTTTCAATTACCGTATTGTATAATGTCATTTAGCTTGTATTATATATGTAATTTAGCTTTCAATTACCGTATTGTATTCCAGCGGCGTATAACGTACACCGATGTGTAGCGTGCACCTGTAATTTCAAACTATAATTTTTAATCTTTAAAATGATGAGCATACCTAAAATCTGTTATATTTTGAAGTCGTTCATTCGAAGATTTTTCGCAGGCTTTCGAACAATTGTATGCTGAATTGACAGGCAATGAGGGCAACAAAATGTATCTGGAGAAAATGCTTAATGGAGTGAAAAATTCTGCAAAAACGTTGATTTGTATTGCAGGAGTACACAAGAATGTTATTCTAGGTTTCGAGAAAAGGACGAAATCTTATGCGATACGAATGTATTTCCGATTCGAATGAATTCTCGGGATTAGGAATCTGATGTTTTCTCTTTCTTCAGATATATCAACCCGTGATTCTGAAGTGAACTTCGACCACTTTAGTAAGTCGCATTTGCTTTAGCTGAAATACAGATGCTACAGTGTTCCTTTTAGTAGTAAATATAGCTCCTCCTAAACCAAACATGTACAGTACTGGTTTCAAATGTAAAGTCAATTTCAATTTCCAAAAGAAAATTGGAAATCGTGCTACAGCAAAGATGTTTGATATTGGTGAAAGCTCTATACGTAAGTGAAAGAAAAAAGATATCACAATAATTAATATACCGATGAATGAATGTGCTTTGCTGAAATGAGTAAAGAAATAGCCTATCCTAGAAGGAACTGATGTGACCTGAGTCGTAGAAAATCGCCATTTAGGTAGTGTAAAAATCAAATTTTTGTATGCTCTTTGCCTCTTTAATTTTAAATCCATCACCTTTATATCCAAAGTATAACGCACGCCCAGAAATCTTGACCTCATTTTCGCATTAAAAATGAGCATTATACGACAGATTATACGGTAATTAGAACTACTGTAGATTCAATATAATGTCTGTAAAACACGAAGTATACATTCAATAAAAATATCGTTATATGGAATGATTTAAACCAACCAGTATTCATACTATTAGTTTTACTGCTGAAAATTTAAGATTCAAAACCTGATACAGTTTTTAAATGCTTTTTTTCTTTCAAGAAAAGTGAATTGCCTGATGTAAAAGAGTTTTCTATTCTCAGTAGTAGTGGTAGTAGTAAACGTAGTAGTAGTAAAACACTAAGCAGTGGAAACAATGATTGTGCATTTACTTTCAAAACGGGCATTTTAAAAATAAGAAAGAACTTTCAGTTAGATAACATTAAAATAACTTTTGAAATCACTGAAAGTATTTGCAAAACTGGAAACGGTATCTGTTTTAATAATTGCAAGCTAAATTAAAAAACAATATAAATATGTACATTTTTAAAAAGCATATTATTCCTAAATCGTTTTCTTTACTAATTTGGTGTATAATATTTTACTACCATTCGAAAAATAAATTAAAATCTCAAGCTTGGGAATTCGCAATGTTACACTATTTACAACTTTTCCAACTGTCTATCTTACAGAGAAATAGAAATTATTTCCCTTGATACGTACTTAATATCGAATGTACAAAAAATGCCTATTAGCAAACGAAGTAACATTCCTTTGTTCTATATCTACTACAAAATTATTTTCAATGAAATAGGAATCTAACGAGAGACTTTTCCCCAGTGATATTAGATGATAAAATTGTTCAAAAAGGAGTTTTGAAAATTTCAATTAGAACTCTACGTCTTATAAATTTATTTCATATTCTGAACATTCTGTTTACTTATTATCAGGTTTCATATTTATTTATATTTAAATTAGCTCTTTTGTTTCGAATTTTACAACGTATTTAGATAGCAGTTGCTTTTTAACTTTTATCAATAAATAACACACATTCCGACGCCCATAGAGACCCTACAAATAATTTTCCAAAACAAATTCGTTTGAAATTAGCTCTCTATGGAAATTCTGAAACATTCGGCAGCTATTCTTTAAAATAGATTATCCAATTTGGAATGGCTTGGCAACATTGTTTTCCTCTATTATTTAATTTGTAACGCAACTTGAGCTTTCTTCCTCTGAGAATTCTCTTTAAAACAATTTTCATAAGATAGATTTCGCATTACTTAAATGCTTTGTCAAAGACCTGGCATTTCTGATAACTTTATTTTCAAAATAAATATTAAAATATCTCTTACATTTTCAACAAAATTATTGTCGATTTGCATTTTAGACAAATTTTAAGGAACTTTCAGAGCATCGTAATGAAATGCACTATTTGCATATCAGATTGCTGTTGTCGTTCTTGACTAATGCTCTCTTGTGTGACCTATAGTCATCCCAAGCCCACGAAATTATGCGTGGCAAGCAGCGCAACATTAAGCCTTCCATTGGCAACAGCCTTGATGACTTTACAGGTTACAGTACGACTTAGCTCCGCTCCGCCCCCCAAATTTTGGTAGAGAACATCCCAGGGGATGAGTTCAAAGGGTCTAACACCCCTTTCCCTTCCCACATCCTCTCGAGAGGACTTTCGCCTCGCCGTGTATTTAGCGTGCCCCAATGCTGCACTGACACTATGCATTTGCAAGCATCCATGCCTTCTCTGGGATTCGTACCCTAGCCCTTCGGCACAGCTCTCAGCGACGCTAACCACTGTACCGGTTGGGCTTATCAGATTGAGGCTGCTGTTAGTCCATAAGTATAACTTGTCACAAATTAGAATGTAAGCAAACGCTCTTTCTTCTTCTTTTATGGATATTCATTCCTTTTTATTTCTGAGGAAGAGGTCCAACATCCCTGTCGGATGCATAAAAATGGAGTTATATATGGTTCACTCCATATTGTTTGGCATTCATAAAAACACGGAACGCAAAAGAAAATTGCAATTACAAGTTTATCGTCGATCAAGATGATAAATTATAAAATGAAAAACTAAAAACTATCATCTTCTGTTTGGAAGTGACCATTCATTTTCCAGCATAATAATGCAGTTCAACAACATTCATTCGATGAACTGGACAACAAAAACAGCTCAATGCATTCACAAGAATCAATTCAAAAAGAGTGTCACTTATGGCCTTGTCAACGGTTTCGTGAAAAACTTGTATGTGTACATATACACCTCCTTTAACAAAACTGTAGTTTCATAATAACTTCACCTTTGAATCAAGCATATGGAAATCTTTACATGATAGGACCACTGTCTTTTTAACCGATTTAGGCAAGTAATAATGCAGTTTAAATGTATAGAGTGTGTTCGTACATTTTTCATACGATTTTCTTTGCTGTAAAAACAAATCTTCTGCTTAGAATTTCTCTTTAACTGCAGCTATGTTTTTGAAGTTACAAAGGAGTTTTTTTCCTGCAAAATGTCGCTTTTAAAGAAGCAACGGATAGAATGCTATGTTTGTGTGAAGAAAATTATTCATATCTAGTTATTAAAGAACATTGTGAACTCCATAACTTTTCGAAATACACTCTTAGACCAAAAAAAACGACGCACCAAGAAGATATAAAGCAAATTGGACACAAACTGATATGCATACATGTTTCGACGAAAAATGCAAAATTTTACATTTTGGCTGCCAATGAATGAACGGTTGTCGCTACAGCGCATCTGATCTGCGCAACTGGCAGGATATTTAAGAGGAGAAATTACGATTCTAGATCATAAATTCTTCACGAATTTCATTCCGTGTACTCTGGTAGACAGTAACTATGCCTCGCATACAGGTGCACGAACGATATGCGCAGATGTCCGAATTTGAGAGGGTTGTGTAGTTGGGCTCAAAGAAGCCGGTTGGTCTTTTTGGCGAATAGCTCAACATTTCAGCATGAGCGATGCCACTATTAGACGATGTTGGCAGGAATGGGTGAACTATGGCCGCGCACAGCGTCAAGAAGGAAGCGGTAGGTCTACAGAAACGACAGAACGTGAAAATCGAGCAATCGTCAGAGCGGCACTCACAGCCCCAGATGCATCATTATCATCGATTTTACGTGCAACTAGTGCTTCATTGACCGCAAGAACCATTCATAGACGGCTCACAGAAAGGGGGCTGAGGTCACGGCGAAATTGCGCCCACTACCATGGACCTCTGTACAACGTCAAGCCCGTTTGCAGTGGTGTCATTTCATAAGAAAACCCCTTTGGTTGTCATCCGTCTCAACCTTACAGCACAGCGGTACTTCGACAAAGTTCTAAGGCCCGTTGTGTTGCCCTTCATGTCAAGCCACCCTGGGCTTACATTTCAGCAAGATAATGCCCGCCCCCACACTGCACATGTTTCTACTGCTTGCCTTAGTCCTTTCCGAGCATTACCTTGACCAGCAAGGTCGCCGGCTCTCTCTCCTGTTGAGCACGTTTGGAGCATTATGGGCAACGCCCTCCAACCATGTCGGCATGTTGACGATCTAACTCTCCAATTGGACAGATTTTGGCACGATATCCCTCAGGAGGACATCCGCAACATCTAGCAATCGATGCCAAGCCGAATAATTGCTTGTATAAGGGCCAGAGGTGGACAAACGCGTTACAGACTTTTTTACTTTGTAAAGCTCTATCACTTCAATAAATCATCCAATTTTTCTCAAACTGTAATCATTTGTTTTTCTGTACATGTGCATCACTCCTACTGATTTTCGTCCCATTCGGATAGCTCCTTCTTGGTGCGTCGTTTTTTTTTTTTTTTTTTTTTTTTTTTGTGTCTAAGAGTGTAGGATATAAAGCTACGATAGGTAATGTTGTCAACAATAAATGAAAAATCGTCAAAATTTAGCTTCCAAATACGTATCCAAGAAAAAAACAGAATGTTTAGAATGTTGCAAAAATAAGATCTTTAATTTTAAATGAAAAGGTCCAAGTCAAAGGGCAGATGCAAAATCACTAATATGCTCAGTGTCAGCTATAAATAAAGTGGTTAATGCTGATTTGAATCTAAAACAGGCGAAACAACATAATTTACATCGTCTTTGTCTACGACATAAATCTGTACGTAGAACGTATTGCAGAATTCTTTATGAGAAATATTTACCCTGATAAAAATGGAAACATGTTGTCACAATAGAAAAATCTTGGGTGTGCTGAAATGAGTGCAGTAAAAAGGAATCGACTTATTATCATCGAAGAGGAGAACAAACTCTTAAATCGTAGTTCAAGGAATCTAAAGAAAGTTTTTCAAAGGTATTTACAAACGGTTGCTGGTTTTTCATATAACGGGAAATTAAAAATAAAGAGAGTGGAGAAAAATACTAAGATCACTTCCACATATTATCAAATATGTATTTTATACCTAATTTTCAAATATGAAATACTTCCTCTTTACCCAGAGTGCCATCAATCCGTAGAACTGCACCAAGACGAATAAAGCAGCGACACGCCAAAATCTGCTCTTAATTTCGTGAAGAAAATGGAAAAACAAACGGATATCAAAGCCGTACCTTTCACTCATATTCCTACCAAATCTCCTGATCTATCACCGAAGTATTTTTCCGTTTTTAGACTTTTAAAAGCAGGTTCTCAAAATGTCGCACTACAACTTCCTTAAACTTTGGAAAGCTGTTCGAGAACAATGGTATAAAATACCTCTTTTGATACTACAAAAGTTTTTATTGTCATGGAAATTACAATGTATAAAAATAGCAAAGAATAAAGGTTATCAAATAGAACATTTAGAACATAAAAATTTATGTAAAATATTTCTGTAATTACAATGAAAATCGTCTAAAAATGTGCGAACAGTCTCTGTAAGTCAGCATTTTATTTGGCTTTTTAATCTCTTCATTTACAATAGTTGTTTTATTTTAACGGTGTTGTAATACGTTTTTCTTATCCATGACACTAAGCTGATTTCAATGTATATAAAAATGTTCATTTTCTATTTGAATTGTCAATAGATCAGTCTGTCTTCGTCATTGTTATCTTTTTAATTTTAATTATAAATCTGCCAGTCATTCATAAAACTGCCATTTTTAAATTCAAAATTTTAGCAGTCAGTTTTAAAATTGTGAAAAAAATCTCTCGTCTATCTTTATGTACTTTTATTAGCAAGTAAAACAAATCTACCTTACTATCAGGTTTGATAATAATATTTCGAGACTCATTAATGCAAAGTTTGTAAACTCAATAATTCCTTGAGTTTCAATCTTTTAAATATTGTTTCTAGAGACCTCGAACTACAAAGAATTTGTGTAATTTTTGTATTGATCCTATTTCATAATTCAAAACTAATACTTCGTTAGCGTGAATAATTTTGCTTATATGGAATTTTTCCGTGAGATGAAGAGCATATATATTTTACCACAATTTTCGCATATTTTTTCGCATAAAATGTGATAATTTTTCATTTTTAATCTTTGAAGGTTTGCTTTAATCCAAAAATAACTGCATTCAGTTTGCATATTTTATTTTACTATCTGGAGGAAAATAAATTTTCTATCTGGACAGTTTTGCGAAAAAAATTAGCTTTCTTTTTTCCTAGTACAGTTATTATACATAGTATTTATGCTAGTATACCGAGTGACCCAAAAGTCCGTTAACATCTCAAAACTCAATAATATAGGTACAGACGTCAACCTTCCAACAGGTATATATATCAGCCAGACTAGGGATGATGCGATTCTGTAACATATCAGTGCACCTCGCATCCGTCACACTGACATTTTGAACAACAGAACCCTGCTTTCCTCGGAGAAAAAGTGTCTGATATCGATTGATGTGATATATCCACATCACACCGTGACGAACACTCGGAGGCGAGGATAGCAAAGCGACAAATTCAATGAAGGGACTGATTCCTTCTCTCACTACAGCTCAATTCATGCATGATTTTCATGCGGTGTCACTGGCATTTTGCTACTCAGCGCCATATGTTGCCCTTTTTTGGATTTTTTTTATTTTTATTTTTATTTTTATTTATTTATTATTTACTTAGCTTTCAATAAAAACTCACGTCATATCAAGCATGTGCATCAATTTTTACCTCTCTAGTTACATTATTCCGCCAGTTATTGAATTTTCAAATGTTAACAGACTTTAGGTTCACCTAGTAGTTTGTAAACTGAGCAAATGTTCCAACGTAATAACAACTAAAACTTCAAGATTTTAGTTTAGTTATTAAATGAGTTTATGTTACTTTTTCTTTAGCATCACATTTTGCTTAAACTATTCATTTATGGTTGTCTGCTGAAGCGGTTTTTCCTCTCAGACACTTAATGTCGTACTAATTATGAAATGTTAATGAAAGAGGAGAACATTGAGTAACCCAATACTGAGGAATATTGGAGGAGGGCCTGGAAACCAACCAAATGCTACCATCTCAGAGACATATAAAAGTTATTTCTTTCATGATAACTCACATTCTTTATAACATATCCGAATTCTGATAATATGATTTAAGATATTGGAGAGACATTAGGCTGTTTGGGAGCAGGAGAGATAAAAAGTAAGCAATGCACTCGCCGGGACTCGAACCACGGGCCCTTCGAATACGCGCCGAGCGTGCTGACCACTACACCACGAAGCCATGCTAAGAAGGCGGGAGAAATACCTTATAACTTTACTGCTCAGATGTAACTCAATCCTGTTATCTTCAATTTAGGCAGGGCCAAAAAAAAGTATAAAACATTTTTTAAAATATTTAACCTAAACTCACTATTCCATTGTAAGATAATGATGAAATATTCACAAATATATCAGAAAACATTCTTATTTATTAAAGTTTCGACACATACATGCCCGAATTTATACAAAAGAGCTCGCACAATTTTTTTTTAATACTCGAAATTTAAATTTTCATTTATAAAAGTATTCATATCCGATCCAATGGAACGAAGAAAACGTAATGCTGTTTGCTTTACATTCTGCTTCTTTTTTCAGCGTTTATTTTTGATAAAAATATTTATTTCCTTTTTATTCTAACTAAAACTCGCCTGAAGCAAAAATATCAATCAAAAATATTTTTGTTTTCTTCAAGCGAGAGGATATACGGGACATTAGCCAAGAATAAAAGGAAATTCTTATACAAATTGCAGCTCTTCTGATTTCCCTAACTCTAAAGATTTTTGTTTTGGCATATTTATTAGCATCGCCATTTTTATACTGTGGCATTAATTTTGGTCTCGAAGATTTTCAGAGACGTTTTTTGAAGAATTTCATATTTGTTTCCGTAACAATATCCCTAGGAGGCAACAAGAGATGAATAACTATTTTTATCCCTCAATTTAGATTTTCTTTGCTTAGCCGTTAAATGGATCCTTTTTGATAGAAAAGAAGATAAGAAAATATGAAGAAAAAAATATTAATACAGTAGATTCAAAGCTCTTGTGTACATTTATTATCAGCACTGTTTGTAGGAAAGCGACAATTTTAGTTTATTAACAGTTATTTTAAGATTTGTATCTTTCCTATCTTATTCTAATTTCAGCTTACAATTTCGTGCCAGAATGTAAATTCAGAAACGCAGTAAATAAAGAAAGAGTACTATTTAAGCCAATGTTTCACAGACTTCTAGAGAGAGAGAGTGTGATTCCCGCACTAGCGCGCGTTTGCCTTTGGCTAATTTCTCTCTTAGTTACTACGCTCGGCTATACCTTAGGCCCTTGCTTAGTTTCGTCGATTTAATTAATACTTAGGGACCAATTAATTAGATTTCTCATAGCTTCGGCTATACCTTTCAGATAGCTTAGTTAAGCTAGTTTAGTTTAATTTAAATTCATTATTATTTAAGTTCAAGCCCGAGTGGAGGCTTGTAAAGTTCCTGTAAAGTTCCAAGTAGGAACTGATTGTAAATATTCTGAAAAATAAAGGGTATTGAACCCTTCTTAAGTCTTACGTGTTTTATTCATACACTTAAGCGATTATTTGCTTGTTAGTGTTCATGGGGTTCTAAGGCAGAACTTTAGAATTAAACAAGAAAAACCTCATAAACTTATATTTTTAAGTTGAGTTTTAAGAATCACAATGTAGATGACTAAAACTTTAAAGGATTTAAAGAAGATACTTCAATTATTACAAAAGGAAATTCTTGAGTAAGAGGTTGAATAAATTTAGAATATAAACTCTTAACATAAATGTTGACTTATTTACAAAAGTTAAATTATAAAATAATGCAAATCAGTATGACTGACTAAGATTTATATTAATTAAAACTCATTTTTTTAATTTAGATTTTAATAACACCTCATAATTATCGAATATAATATGAATGTTGCTCTCCTCATTCTTTTAAACATTTTTCGCTTTTAATGTTACCTTTGTTCCTTGCACTGTAAACTTAATAAAAAATTCTCTGTACAGTAAATCGCAATGAAAGATTTTCTCAAACTTAAGTAAACTGGCATAGTTCGAATAATTAATGCAGCTGTAATATGATTAAATGAAAATGTTTTATTTATATTTTTCTGTGACAATGCAATTAGAATTCAGTTATCTGTAAACTTTATATGTTTTCGGCTAAGCAGAGCTTTAGTTTAGCTTCAGACAGGTTAAATAATTTTCCCTCCATCTTTTTAAATTGCTCTTAACAACTCAGCACCCACAAGTGGCTAAGAGATAAAGTAGCTAAGCACTGGTATTTCGGTTCAGGTTTCGTACCTTGGCGAACAGACTGGCTTCCTGGCCGTTTTCGAAGTTTTCCCCATGTTTAGCGTGTATACGTGCCAATTTCTTTTAGAAAGTTCTCTACGAAGACATCCCTCTTCTGAGGCAGATATCCCTCGAGCGCTTAGTCATAATCAAACTAACCAAACCAAATATTGCAGTTGAAGAACGCTACATATTAGTGTTTCCAAAAACAAAATATTCTGAGAAAAACTTGTAGGGTTTCCCTTATTTTGCATAACAAATTTATGTAAGTTTGATACCTTTTCTGAACCTCTCAACTTCCTCTTGTATTTTCTCGCCAGGACGTAAATTTAAAGTTAAGTTAAGTGAATATTTAAATGAATAATTCTTTTTTGAGTTTATTCACAGCGTGCTCTCGTTAGCCAGCGTACATTTCATTGCTATCTCGCTGTTACGCTAGTAAGCCTTTTGGCCATTTCGGATTATCATAACGCCTGTTAAGTTTTTGAGAGTCAACCTGTTAGCTGCAAATTAACTTGCTAATCCAGCACTCTTCTATTTTAGATTCGACTTGAATTATAGTCTACATTTAAGTTTCCCACCGCAAGTTGACGGTGTTTTGTAAACTCGCGAAGATCGTGCCTTTCTGTTAAACTTAACTCTTTAAACTAACTCTTTAAATTAATAAGTGTTACTTCTCCACCCTTACTCTGTGCTGGTATTTATTCACGCCTGTACGAAAAGTCGCCAGGTTCATAGTAGGATTTAACATTTGTGTGTCTTTTGTAGAATAACAGAGACAAATCTTACAAACTGTCTTGAAATTCCAGTCGAAAGAGGAAGTTCCATGACCCAGAAAAGGAAAGGAATTCTGTAGGCTCAAAAATTGTAATAGATACCTTGTTTTAAGTCCGACGAGATTCTACGATCTTTCTATGAAAGCACAGCAATTCTTTTCTTTGAAAAAAATTTTAACGCCATTTTGCCAAATCTCTACACATTCCAATTGATTAAAAACAACTAACGGTTGATAAAAAATGGGATTTTTTTCACCGATAGCTCTGACAAAGGACATATAAACCTGTGAACGTTGAGTCACCAAAATGCGTTTTAGTTCTTTGACCGTGGTCCTATTAAAGAAGTCGTGCATGGTTTTGTTGGGAGAACTCCAACTTACTTTCAATCAAGAATTCAGTTTTTAAGCAGTAATACACTAATGCTTACTATAACATTTACCCTTTATGACTTTATTCAAGCATTTCTTGCGTAATAACCTTTTCGACTAATTTCTCATATATAGTAAGGCATTCATATGAACAGATGTCCCAATAATTCAACTGCACTGAAGCTTGGCCCATCAAACTCCATTTCAAAAGTTCTGTTAAGACGTTTTGAATCTCAACTGCTTATTCTATAACACGACAACGGCAGCCCAATTTAAAGATTTCTTAATTTTACAACTTTTTAAAGCAATAAAATTTACTTTATTTTTGTAAAGTTCTGTTAAGACGTTTTGAATCTCAACTGCTTATTCCATAACACGACAAAGGCAACCCAATTAAAAGATTTCTTAGTTTTACAACTTTTTCAAGAAATAAAATTTCCTTTTTTCCTTTTCACCAAAAATGGTTTGCATAATTAATGGAATAATAGTCGTACTTAGATCAATGACTCTTTATGGTTTTTTCTCTTTTTTTGCTTTTATATCGAACTGAATAATTAAAGCAACAAAATCCTTGATTGATTAATTCAACGACTCTCGTTTTTTGTTTGTTAAAGGAAGACATTATTACTGATTTATATTACCTTATTTAATTAACTTGAGAATATAACCTAAAATTAATGATACCTTAATGAAGTCTGATATACTTAAAAAGAATCCAGTTTAATTTAATTTGCTTGTTGATTTATAGTGACTCGTTCATAGAGAAATAAAATTTATTATAGACGAAGTACTAATAAAATATCTGGATTAATAAAATAATATTTTTTAGCAGAAGCCTTTTAAAACTTTTATACAATTTTTATAGTTCACCTTTACTGTAAGGACTGTGTAATTATTGATTTAAATCATCAATTTTATGATGAAGTTTCATGTATTGCATCAATTATCTGCATCACATTCGTATTTAGTTTTTCACATTACTCACTTTCACACTGAATAATGTTTTAATATGAAAAGATACTTTTACTCCTGTATCTCCGCCCTCGGGGTCGAAGCAGAGCGCTCTGTGCAGTACTGCCTAGGATCTGGACCTAGGCAATCTCGGTTACAGGGGTCTAAAATTCATGAACTTGTCAGTTCCCGACGATCCGTAGGGAAGGGTTTATCCCAACTTTTCACGGGTCCGGTGGCCCCCGGTAACTAGAGTATCCCTAGCCGAATTGCGCCCCAGCCGTTGAGCGTCCGGTCCAAACTGTCCTCGGTATTCTGTGTAAATTCTGAACGAAGGGGCTGCCCGCATAGCACTGGCAGATAGCATCAATCAACGGCCAGTCAAAGCTCCAAGTATTCATACCCACCCCACCGTGGCTGTCCGCTGGGACGGTGGTCTTGGCTGGCCAGTTCAACGGTGGGTCTTTATAGGGAGCCTTTAAAATAGCTCATGCTCTCCGGGATGTGAGACTCCGGGACTCAGCAGAAGTAAGCCTTAGAGTGGCTTTGGCTTTGACTGGTATTTTTGCGAGTCCCAAGAATTATATTTTAAATTTTTGAACATTTTTTATAAAAGAAGAACGGCATTCATGAAATTCAAAAGTTTCACAGATTTAAAATATGCCCTTATTTAGCATAAAAGCTGAAACGAGAATTTTCAGATGAATATAGACATGTCAGAGAAATTTAGGAAATGCTTTTTGAAATTCTAGTTCACACTCTACGAGTACAATAAAATGGAGCATACAGGCTATAAAGAAAAATTACTTTTTCAAATTCGTATGTCATTCAAACCAAACACAAATAGATAAAATTTGTAATTATAAATTACTTCAAGGCAATGTGTATGTTAAATGCAGTTCTACAAGCTAGTTAGAACAGATGATGGACATTTTGCAGTTTTTATATACAAAAGCTTTCTAGCATCAATCAACGTAAGTCAACTGTGTTTGGAACGGATTGAATTGTTTGATGACAATAAATCTTATAAGAGCTTACTATCTTAAGACAATGGTCTTCAAATTTTGTCGACTTATAGATCCCTTAGAATTATAAGATTTTTTTAGAGGAGACCCCATCCTATCCTTAGAAAAATATATCTTAAAATATTATTTAAAGCAGAGCAGTATGTTTTAGTTAATTTATGTAAGGACAATTAAAGAAAAATATTGTATTTTTTAATAAAATCTGTTCACCGCTTTGTACAGAGGGGCGAATATCTTACTCCACATTTAGTAAAAATTAACAGCGCCATTTCGGACAGCATTTTGTCGCATTACACCCCGAAGAAAACATTTGAAACAAAGGTTATTTTGTTTAATAATTGCAACTCGCTCATTTACTGAAAAACCTTCTAAAATTAGGACAATTTTGTAACGGGTGTTTTGATTAGTTTTACACAAAAGAACCATAAGCTCAAATAACGATTTACAATCTTTTATCTTTCTCAACTTACAATAATATTCAAAATTTCCATTCTGATGCGAATTGTACAAAGTCCTCAGATGACAATTTTTGCGCAGAATGAAAATGATTTACGCACTTTTGAGGGGTTGGCTGAAATTCCTTTAAAATTATAGACTTTAGTTTATCGTAATTATTAATATCTTCTTCCTTCACATATACCATTAAATTGGTCAACTTCTCTCCCAAAACACTTAATGGAACATCTGCTTTTAAATCTTCAGATACTTTCTCGTAAAAGCCCTTTCAATTGATTAGAAAAAGAAATTTGAGGATTCTTCTTTTGTAGGTATCGAAATTGTTAATGTTCGTGCACTTTTAATTAAATTATCCATAATTCGATTTCAGGTGTCCGTCTCAACATTTTGATTTTGTAGCAAGACTTCCCTAGTTAATTCCGCCTCTAACTCAGAGAGTTTTACTTTCTCTAACACTAATCTAATTTTGTTTTCTGATTTTAATTTCTCACTTTACATTTTCTTTTCCTCTAGAATATTATCAATAACATTTTGCACAAATTCAGCGTCATTTGCATAAATTTCTGAACTTTCTATTAAAGTTTTCAAAGCAACTATGTTCACCGTACTCGAAATTATTAATCCTATCTTCTCCGTAGCAGAATAGTACTGAAACTTAGCAGAATAATGGATTGGTTGCCAATCTAGATAAACTAAGCTGCGCAAAAACAAAGACAAAGCTTTTTCTTATTATTGCAAATTAAATTATACTTAACCCAATCTGAAATTTATTCGAGGAAATACAAGTAAGTCTTTAAAATTTACTTCGTAATTTTTAACATACATATTTTGAGTTTTTATGTATTTTTGCATTGTCGCGAAGGGAGAACAGAATTAATTGAATGAGAAATACTAAATCGTCTGTGAAAAATTGTCTCTTTTTTTTTTGGTTGTTTAATGTCTTTTATTCATCGTTCTAGATTTTTTCATAGCATTTGCCTAGAACACGTGGCAGTGATTAGATAATTCTGCAGATGATATACGTAATTTTTGTGCATTCTGAGTTATAAAATGAATGCGATGTAACGCTATTGAGTGAACCTAACGCCAGAGTATCGCTATGGTAAACAACGAATATAGTGAATTTTAGAAGAGTGCATTTATTCTATTGTGGTTTATGCGCTACCGACAAAGTAGATTTAATTCAATCGAATAACTTTAAGTGAAATGCAAATTGCGTAGAATTTAATATTCCGTACAAGGAAGTCATATCGTGTATACATCAGATTTTTTGTTTTTGTTGTCACATGCTTTTAGGAAGAATGTTTACTTAAATATATTGTTCCGAATGGTATTAAAATACTCATAGCTGTCTGAAACACTTTTAGGTATTCTACGTGAATCTATAACCAAAGCGTTAAATTTACATTTTAATGTCGAGTCTGTTGATAGTCTATAAATGTTTTCCTTTCCTGGCAAGTCTTCTGATTTAGCGTAGTTCTTGAACAGACTTTTTTTCCAGTCTTACTTACTTTTTCTTCTGAAAAATATTCTCATATAGTCTTCTTCAACTCACTGAAAAATTTCAAAAGTGTCGTAAAATTCAATTCCTTTTCCATTCGAAAACTGTTAGTTTTTCAAAGCATTGCACTTTATTCTCATTGACGTATGATGACCACGTTTTAAAACTAATCTATAACTAAATGTATCTTTATATGTTAATTAATAAACACTCAGTTAGTCTGCATGCTTTAAAATTTTCTTTGAAAATTTTTATTTTGACTCGCTGAACTCCAGGTTTCCAGGGAATATAGTTTGAAGACCACTAAGGAACAATTTTAGGGAAAACGTGTCTTAATGGAAGACTTTTAATTAGAAACTGTCGGTATTCAGGTTATATATATGGAAAACTATTCTCCGCGCTTTGAATTGGCTTCGAATTACTACTGCTCAACGATTTCAACAATCTGCTGCTGATGTGCCGCTGGAAAAGGAAAATCTGACTGTTAATAATTAGTTTCTTTTAATCCTGCTCTGTGAAACGATTTTGGAAGAATAAATTTTACTGTCCTTCAGACTCATAGAAAGAAGACGAAGAAGCACAAGAATCACTGTTGGTAAATGAAAAAAATCTGATGTGCACACCACATGACTTTCTTGTACGGACCATTAAATTATACGCATTTTTCTTGCATTTTATTTAAACTTATTGGATTGAATTAAATCTACTTTGTCGATAGCGCATAAACCACAATAGAATAAATGCCTCTTTTAAAATTCACTACATTTGTTTACCACAGCGACACTCTGGTGCTAGATTCCCTTCACAGCATTACATCTCATTCATTTTATAACACAGAATGCACAAAAAGTTATATCATCTAAATTATTTAATTGTTGCCATATGTTCTATTCAAATACTATAATAAATATAAAAAAAACGAAACAGTTTTTCACAGTCACAGACGATTCGGTATTTCTCATTCAGCTGATTCATTTCTCACTTCACGACAAGGCAAAAATGCATAAAAACTCAAAATATCTCTATTAAAAATTTCGAAGTGAATCTTAAACACTTATTTCTTCGAATAAGTTCCAGATTGGATTAAGCATGATTTAATTCGCAATAATAAAATAAGACGTTATGTTTGTTGTTGCGAAACTTAGTTTCTCTAGATTGGCAACAAATCCACTATTTTGCTAAGTTTCAAATATGGCTGCTTTGGTAAAAACGATTAAGCTTAGCTGCACTTAAACAATTTTTAAATTGTTGATAATGCTACAAATACTGCATGCAGATTTATTAAAGGCATAAAAACCTTAACCGGAAGATAAGAATAACTTAATTTAATCCTTTTTAAAGCAAAAATGCGCAATTTACAACGTACGAGTTTACAACGTAGTAAAACAATTTTTTCGAATCCAATTTTATTTTTACATGAAAATACATGTCTTAAACTATTTTTCAACATAGTTTCCGCCAATGATCAAACACTTGTCATAGCGGGTGACCAGGTTTTGTATACTATCGTCAAAGAAACTTGCCGCCAGTTTCGATAACCACGACTCCACAGCATTTTTCGTGTCATCGTCAGATCCAAAGCGCTTGCCACCAAGCTCGCGCTTCGTGTGCAGGAACAAGCGATAGACGGACGGCGCCAAGTCAGGGCTGTACGGCGGGTGATCGAACTGCTCCCAATGAAACTGTCGAATTAACGATTGAGTGACACCAGCAGTATGGGGCCGAGCATTGTCATGGAGCAACACAATTCCTTTACTGAGCATTCCTTTTCGTTTGTTTTGAATGGCACGCCTTAGTTTTGTTAAAGTCTCCCAATATCGTGCCGCATTAATGGTTTCACATCTGGAAATAAATTCAGTAAGCAAAACGCCTTTCCAATCCCAGAAGACAGTGCACATGATTTTTGTGATGACATTGTCACTTATAACTTTTGTTTTTTCGGAGAATGAGTGTGTCTCCACTCCATCGATTGTTGTTTCGATTCTGGTGTGAAATGACACACCCAAGTTTCATCACCTGTCACAATTGGGTTTAAAACGTTTTCTCCCTCATCACTGTACCGCGTGAGAAATGTCAGGGCATTACCAAGTCGCTTTGTTTTGTGAACATCAGTGAACATTTTTGGAGCCCATCGGGAACACAGTTTGCGATAATTCAAGCGGTCAGACACAATTTCGAACAAAACAGTACGTGAAATTTGTGGAAATGCCTCTGAAAGAGTTGTCATTGTGAAGCGTCTGTTCTCATGAATTGCTGCATCAACTTTCCTTACCAAATCATCGGTGGCAACAGAAGGCCGACCACTCCGAGCCTCGGCGTGGACATTTGTTCGACCTGCATTAAACATTCTTACCCACTTTCTCACCATTCCATCACTTATCGCGTATTCACCGTAAACTTCTGTCACTTGACGATAAATTTCGGCCGGTTTAACATTCCTCGCGTTCAAAAACTTAATCACGGCACGAATCTCACAGTCAGCGGGAGAACTAATTGTCTTAAACATTCTGAATGTGCACAGCAAACTGAAAACATAACATAGAGCAACCAAAATGGCGACAATTGAAAATCAGTGAACAAGAAAGACTAGTGCGCATGCGCGGGACGCCTACCACAACGCTACGACGGCGCTAGAATGAAACGATACTTAGTTTCCGAATACGCTACGTATAACAATAAAGAAACTGAACTTACTGAGCCGAGTAACAGAGGGGGTATATATGTATATACTTTCGGTGCTGCCAATTGCCACCGAAAAGTGAGATACATAGCTACATGTTATAGCAGACCTCTATACGAAATTTCAACGTTCTGAGGCTACTCGTTTTTGAGTTATACGAGATACATACATACATACGTACCTACAGACACCATGAAAAAAATCTCTTCTGATTCCATTTTAAATCAGTTTTATATTTCGTTTAGGAAATACAGTCATTGTGTCCTTACATACAGATATCACTCAAAAATATCGTTAAATCGCATTCGATAGCTATCAAAATAATTACTTTTATGGAAATGTGATACCCGAAATTTTTCGCAGTGACAATACTTCCTTTTTACTTTGTACAAGGAAGTGAAAAGAGAAAATGCAAACTCATATTTGATCTAAATGTAAAGCAGAAATGCGAATCAAAGGAGAAAGAGTTATTTTTGATAAAATATGCTAAACACTTTCTATAGCACAATCAACAAAGCGATACCCGATGCGAGTTTCCTGTGGTAAGCTTAATTAAGAACCTATAAATGCAGTGATGCTGTAGAGTCATTAGGTTTCTTTGAAACAGGAGACGTGAAAAATGTGTAATGCCGTCGCCGGGACTCCAGTCTGGACCTCTCAAATACATGCCGAGTGTTCCACCATTACACCATGAACTGATGCTGGAAGGAGGAAGAAAATATCTTTTAACCTTATTTTCGCTAGCAACTAATATAGAGTAATAGAAGAACATAAAACTCAGTTATTAGCTCAAAAGACCGTTAGCTCAGAAGGACTATCTCGAAATGGTATTCTTGAGTTGAATCACTTTTCAGATAGATAATAGAAGAACATAAAACTTAGTTATTAGCCCAAAAGACCGTTAGCTCAGAAGGACTATCTCGAAACGGTATTCTTGAGTTGAATCACTTTTCAGATAGATAATAGAAGAACATAAAACTCAGTTATTAGCCCAAAAGACCGTTAGCTCAGAAGGACTATCTCGAAACGGTATTTTTGAGTTGAATCACTTTTCAGATTGTTACCACCAAATATTATCGCCCTATGTTATTTTAAAAGATATTTAAAAAAATTAATGTGCATGAATGTACGCATGTTTCTCGCACTGTGAAAAAACAACGGTATCTAGAGACATCATTTTTTGAATAACGTAGTCCTATAAGGTATATCTCCCGCATTCTTAGCGTGTCTTCGTGGTGTAATGGTCAGCACACTGAGCCGGTAATTCAGAGGTCCGTGGTTTGATCCCCGGCGAAGGCAATGCATATTTTTCATCTCTCTTGCTTGTAATTATCCTAATGTCTCTACAGTCCTACCCCGAATATGAACACTTGGAAGCCCGAATTTTGAACTTCGAATTTGTTTTATTACCTATTTCATATTTTGTGAAATTTTTATGAATTTTTGATAGGAAATTCTAAACATACACTGCTTTTAAATACTTTGTGATTTCCGTTGAACTGAATTTTATGTGGTTGAGCTGCGATGAACGTGATACTTAATAAATAAATATAGCACCCAAAAGGTTAAAAAAACGCTTCTTTGGGTGTGATATAAAATCTGAAAGCTTTCAGATTTTTTAATTTTATTTTAATTTATCTCTAATTTAAATATATCTCTAATGATATTCAAGGAAATAAGTTTAAATGAAATGAGGAAAAAAATGTGTATAATTATTTAATAAGCTATAAGAGGAAGTCATGAGTTGTCCACATCAGATTTTTAAAATAAAAATAAAGGAAGATCTCCACGTAGAATCTGTGCTAGGAAACAAAATGGCCAGAAGAAAACTCAGTTTGAATGCCGTTAATGCAAAAATAATATTCCTGAAGAAGACAGATTTTTTTACTGCAATCATGTCTAGAAGGTAAACGTTGGAATTATGGTATTAAAGATGGTATATTACAGTTCATATTTACTATACTAGTGCTTAGAGTAGTTTATTATGTGTAAATTACCTTTTTATTATATCGCCAGTCAAAACTTTACCAAAATTACAGTTAAAAATTTTAAAAAACTGTTTACATTATTTTCTGTTTTCAAAACATTTCTTATTTATTGTACTTGATTGGTCGGTGTCGTGCCCATTGAGAATTCAAATGGATGTGTACGTTGAAATCACTGCTTTTGCCAGTTCCACAGAAACACGAAAGATGTGTTCTGGAGAAACACATCTTCACCTGTCGAACAATACTTGCACCTCTGTAAAACTTGAGGAATTTCATTTCCACGAAGAGCTGTATAGTGAAAAGACTGTGGAACTGGCAAAAGCTGTGATTTCCACACATGGATCCATTTTTACTTTTCAAAGGACACGACACCAACCAACAAACCAAGTACAGTAAATAAAACTTTTCTGAAAACCGAAAATAATGTAAACAGTGTTTTTAATTTTTAATTGTTATTTTAAAGGGGTATAATACAAAAGAATTTCACATATATTAAACTACTGTAGGTGAAGTTGTGTTCTGGAGGAACACATCTTCAACTGTCCGGAAATATTTGCAGTTCTACAAAACTTGGGGAAATTGTACTTAATGATTTTGATAAATTTATTGTACTTAATGATGCAATTAGCGTGCTTCTAACCTCTTTTCAAATATTGAATAAAATAAATCTTAACTCCGTGAAGACGTAGAGTGAATAATCGATGGGTCTGAAACAACCGAAAAGTCAGAAGAAGGTTTAAAAAATCTTTATTAAATCAGAACTGGAACACAAATGCACGTCTCGTGCTCGACAAAATCAGCCAACCAATTGTGACAATGTAACTTAAAAGTTAGAGGACAAGACAAAAATAAGCATACAAGACACCAAGACTTTACCATATTGGGTATGCAGGTTGGTTGGTTAGATGGTTGGTGTCATGTCCTTTGAGAAGTCAAATGTATCCATGCTTGGAAATCACTACTTTTGACCTCTCATTGAAAAATGGTTCCCTTTGTCTCTGGAGGTTGGATTTCTACTTGTTGGTCAACGAAAGGTATTTCATTTCCATTTTACAACTCGAATGAGATATTCCCCTATCCGCCACCCTAAGGACGCGCCCTCTAGGGGTTACAGGCTCCCCTGAGGTGGTATAGCTACTGTCTCTTAATGCTGCAGATCCAATCACTTTCAAGATTTAAAACTAGTCTAGTACCCAAAGGCTACGTAATTTATCTATTGCAAAGTTGGCTGAAACTTCTCACTGGAGTAACAATTTAATGTCTGCAAGTATAACACAAAGCTAAAGAGTATAATCTTATCAGAGCTAACAGAAATTTAGTAACTTGGCCTCGAGAGGCAGAAACACATTTAGGCCTACAATACGAAAAACTTCAGCTTCAGTACTCTTAATATTATTTGCATTTTGGTAAGGAGACGGGAAGAAGTGAAAGTAAAGATCTGAATCATAGTAACTGATTAGATCAGCATAATCGAACCTTACAAGCGTCAGCTGCAATGCCCTTTTTGTTAAGAAAGAATACCAGAAACCGCCAAAACGCGCTAAAACGGTGAAACATCCTGTTGGTCAAACTCCGCTTTACACCCCTGTAAAAGTTTGCACTTTTCTAACTGTCAGTTCAACCATTAAATCCACAATCGCTAGAAAAATCGCCGAACGAACACCTTGGGGACAGCGGAATGTGGTAAATCTAAACCCAACGCCGGAAATGCTGTTATCAGTTGGAAAGAAACAACTAAAATGTCGAACTCCGAAAATTCATATCCCATCCCACGAAAGAAGGAAAATTAATTAAATGAATTGCTATAACTCAAAAACTAATTTAACAATTGATTCGAAAGTAGTCTCCAATTGAAGATAAAAATTTTCTGCTTTTAGCAGTATAAATCATAAATATGTGAGCAAAAATTAAGTATTTTTAAATTCAAATAGTACGTGGAAAATACACAAAATTCCACTATCTGCCGTTTACAAGTTTCGCGAATGACGAAAGCTAAGAATGTAGAAACTTAAGTATGAAAACCCGCAATTAAACAAAATTACACAGAAATTAAGTAAAACACATGTTGTGTAGCATAAATTTGGAAAATGAAAGATTAAATTTTTATTCCTCAATAATTATTTAATTAACTTATTTTCGCTACACAGCAAAATACTGACTTTTGAGTAGATTTCAGGTATATTATGTATTGTCATAAATCAATTGCAAATTTCACATTTTAATTACATATTTTAACAATTCGTATATCAACTAAAGAGGCAGAAAAATAATTGTAAATAGCCTTCTATTCAGACTACTTTTATTTGAATTTAGGACAGCAAAATATACTCTGATGCGTTTTAACATCCGAGCACTATTTTGGTATTATTTTAACTTATTATATTTATTAAGTAATTTTTTCATGTAAACAAAGCTTTTCCCTGACGAAATCTGTTCACAGCTTATGTTCAAATTAATTTGAATGCTGTTTGTTCGGTATTTGTACAAGAATAAACCAAATAGATTTATGTTAATAATAAAGAAGGCATCGACATGAATCCTTTTAAAGGTTTATCCTTTTAAAATGTCTTTCTAAAACTATATTCGTTTGACATTAGCAATGCATTGTGTTTCCCTTCTGTCCAGGTTTGCTCTAAGAGGTAATAATTTATTGAATTTTATATCAAATTATGGAAATCCGATTATCAGAGGCCTAACAAAGAATTTCTAAAGCAAAGGCTCGTATGTGAAATATATTAGGGTCATGTCTAGCATATATGCGAAGCAATCTTTTATATATCTCCTTATTTTCTTATAAAGCACGTTCAGAAGTGTAGATCGTACTATAACTGAGGATATTTTTTAAATCTGCCTTTATTATATTTTAAGTGATATCAGGCAATAACATTAAAGAAAGCAAACTTTCGCAAGTTATACTAAAGAATTTAGCTTAAATTAATGATAAGGAATGAAGTGACAGTAAGTTTTATTAAAATATTTGCAATAATGTTACAGATTAATGAATTATTCTGCATTATTACTGCGGATAATTATATGTTTAATAAAAACATACAACAATAATGCTTGGAAAAGCCTCGAAAGAAATTAATTCTAAGTGAAAAAAATTCTTCTTCTTTCACTTTCTCATCTAGCAAGAGTAGCTCTGTTTCTCTATACATTTTTGTCGCGGTAATTAGCAGAAACATTTCTTTTATGATATTTTAAATGAAAATTTCTTTTTATGTACTGAAAAATAAACTTATATGGTGAAAACTTTCACCTTATCAAAAATTAGCGATCTGTTTCCCGGGTAATAAAACAGACTTTACCTTGAATTCCATAACTTGAGAAATATTTGAATTAATTATACCTCAAAAATGAATCTTCCCTATATTTTTTTCTTTCTCTGTCTTTCTGCTTCTGTTTCCCCGTGTAACTCATGTAAGAACACATCTTGTCGTATATTTGTCATACATTGGTTTCGTTTTCCTATTATACTACAGGTATTGAGATATGAACTATGTATTAGGTTGATTGATTAGAGCAAAGTACAAAACAGTTATCTGCCTTTAAAGAAGGAATGCCATGGTGAAGGGCGTTTTCAAAAACCTTGATCGTATAGATATAGATGTTATGAATCACGGAAATTTCCATCAAGGCAGCCCGTTTATGAGATTTTAAAACCGGGTGTAATTATATTCAGCGGTTTTAGCCCTCGACAGCTGAATTAGGCCATGAATTGGAAAAATCAATGTTTCTGAGCTGAAATATGTGATATTTAGCACTTTTTTTCCGTTTTGTTATTATTATTATACATTGTTCGACATTGAAAATGCAACACCAAGAAAGAGTGGTCAGAAAGTGATAAAATTTGGAAAAAAGACAGAGACATCAAGAAGCAATAAATGTTCTTTATTTCAAAATGATAGTCAGAATACAGAGCGGGAACGGCGTCGGCTCATTAGGATGTAGGACCACCGCGGACAGCGATCCACGAAGAAACACGTCTAGGCATAGAATCAATAAGTGTACGGATGGTGTCCTGAGGGATGACTCTCCATTCCCTCTCAAACATTCGCCACAGTTCGTCTTCTGAACAAGGCAGGGACAGATAATGCAAACGGCGTCCAATCACATCCCACACATGTTCGATTGGTGACAGGTCAGGAGAGTACGGTGGCCAGGGAAGCATCTGTATACCTTGTAGCGTATGTTGGCAGATGCCAGCAATGTGTGGTCGGGCGTTATTCTGCTGAAAAATTGCATTGCGCAGCCCCTGAAGGTAGGGGATTGCCTTCGGCCGCAGTACATTATCCAAGTATCGTTCGGTCGTCATAGTGCCCTGAAATACGAACTAGAGATGACTTAAAATCGTAGGCGACAGCGCTGCAAACCATTATGCCACGTTGTCGCGCGGTGGAGCGTTCCACAGTTACTGCCGGATTAGATCTGTCTCCACGTCGACGTCACACACGTATGCGGCGACTGTCACTGGATAAACAGAAGCGTGACTCATCTGAGAACAGGACGTTTCGCCATTCTGTCATCCACATCGCTCCAGTCCGGCACCATTCTAAACGTTGGCGTCTATGCTATGGGGTTAATGGCAGTCTTCTTAACGGACACCGTGAGTGCACGCCACGTTCAACCAATCGACGGGAAAGGTTCTGGTCGACTCAGAAACATCCAGGGTATCTTGCACATGCTGCATAATCGCGGTACAAGTGACTTGCGGGACCGCCACAGCTTGTCGGCGGATGCGTCGATACACGCGTGCTGACGTCACTCTGGCTGCACCTGCACCCCTCCTTCTTCCCACATTTCTTTGTTCCAACCATGTTCGCCATAGCCGATGCACCGTTTTCGCATCCATGTTGGTATCAGCTGCGATTTGACGTAAGGACCAACCTGCCCTTCTCGGTACGATCAGCATGCCCCTCGTAAAATCGTCGATCTGCTGGAAGTGCCTTCGTTGACGGCGGCCTGGCATTCTCTCCTATTACACGTATCCTCCGGGATAAAAAGCAATTTTCTTCGATAATTCGTCTGGCAGAAATAACGACGCGAATATTACCCATTCTGCGCGTTCCTTCTCTTATATCTTACTTCATGTCATCGGAGAGCTGCGCGTTTCACATCATTCGCATAAATCAGTGACGTGCGTCTACTCTAAAATTTGCCTAAATTTCTGACCGTTCCTTCTTGGTATTGAATTTTCAATGTCGAGCAGTGTATAAACAGATTTCTTCACGATCTATCATTCTTCACATATATAATTATTTCAACATGATATAATGTATATTAGTCGGCAGGATTCGAACATGAAAAGGATCTGTGTATCATTACATAATATTTTTAGTCTATATGATTATAACTTTGTACGTCAATAATATCTTTATACAAATATTGTATACTATTTATCAGTCGATTCGAATCTGTGAGAAGAAATCATAGCAAATTTCGAGAAACCTGAAAGTTGCATTTTGCTAATATTTTCCTGTATATTTGAAATATAAATTCCGTATTTTCCTATATAAAACTCGTAAATTGGTAATATTTTTCTATACGCACATACGCCTAATACACTTATGTCCATAATCCATAAATTAAGGATAATGGCAGGTCCGGCAAATAAAAGTTCAGAAACAATGCAAACGTGATTTATTCATTTTGCCCGTTTATTAAACAAAAGATAACGTACAAAAAAGATGGTATAGGTATGATGCTATTCATAAAAACTATTATTTTGCTCCCGGGCGCAATTACAAAAAATATCTTCCTTACAAAAGCTTAATATTGCATGGCCGGTATGATGATTAACACATTATACGTCTCCCAGACGATGAAATACAGTTCGTACAATGCCTAGGCATGCTGAGTATAACATTATGGAGCTGATTTTGGGGATGCTTGCTCCACACAACAAACAATGCCCTCCGAAGTTCCGGTACACATGTAGGAAGTGCTTGACGGGCTGCAATTTGTCGGCCAAGCATGACCCACATATGCTGTATCAAATTCAAGTCAGGTTCAAAGCTGGCCATTCCATCAGGGTGATTTCCTCAGACTTTACAGTGTTTGCACGGTGAGGATGAGCGATGTCATCCATAAACACAAATGCGCCTAGGGCATGCCTAAACAAACGTGCATGTTGTTCCAGAATGATATCCTGATAAATTTGGTCTGTCATGGTTCCTATCTGAACACGCAGATCTGTTCTTGAGCCCAGTATAATTCCACTCTAAGTGATCAATCCCCCACCACCGTAACTGTGTCGTTCAGTGATGTCTTGGTGGTAGCGGATACCTGGAGTTCTGCATATGAAAGTCCGACGTGAATCAAGTTCATATGAAAGCCCGACGTGAAGCAAGCTTAACCTGGATTCATCGGAAAACATCCCGCAAACCCACTGTGACGATGTTTACAGTGCATGTTCTCTACTCCAGGCTAACCGCTGGCGATACTGAGTTACCGTGTGTGGAACACATCTGACAAACCAATCTGTCCTAAACGTCTGTACAAGGTTTGGTTTGAAACTGTCGTACCCGTGCTTGAAGATAGCGACGAGACGGGTCTGATGTTGCGCTTCGTCTGCTTCTTTTGGCAGATGCTGCCAAATACCTGTCATCTTTCTTCGGCGTTCTAACTCAGGAGCAATCTGTACATCTGCTACGTACTGTAACGTCTACTGACATTTCCAACATTTTGGAATAGTTCCCAAAGCCTAGAGATAATACATTGGGCTAGCCCACGTTTCTCGGATTTTTCCACCTGAGTACACCTACATTTCAGGCAGCCAATAATTCTATTACGTAAAAAGTCTTCCACGTGTGTCCTCTTGTCATTACTATTCAGTTGTGGCAATGAGCGGCTTACAGAACGCTTGTGAACACTTTTACTTCTTTGTTACCATTCCTTATATGTACTTCTCTTACACACTCGTCATTGTGACGTACCATTGGCGTCATCTGATGGCTTTCTGTAATTTGCATATTATTCTTGAAGATATATGCGATAATTCTACAAGTCAAAATTTTACTTTAGAGTTCGATTTCCGTGTGATTCTGAATTATCCTTAATTTATAGACAAGAGCGTATTTTGATATATAAATATTACATGATATCATTTACGGTAACGACTTATGTGATCGTTGGAAGAAAAATATCAAATATTTATTATTTGTTGATCTGTTTTCCAAGTTTCGTTTTCCATAGTAGTAATACTTGATAACAGCAGCATAAATACCTCATTATGCATACTTTCTTCCGGTCATTATATAATTAACCTCGTCCAAGATACTTCCCATCTGATGTATTCCCCAAAATTAAAAGTAAGGAAAATGGTTATGTGTCTATTGCGAACAAAGTTCGATAGACTTATGTCATACTCTGAAACACTGACCATATGTTCTCAGCATGAGCTACTCAAACGAAAAATTAATCGCGTTATTTAAATACAAAATTCATCTAACAATGACGTCTTCGGTTTCTTGTCGAACAGAAATCATCCTTAAAATAAAATTTTTCGCTACTTTTAAAAAGGCGTGTGATCCTTCCTGTAGCCACTTATCGAAGGCGTTAAGAGCTTAATGATTTTTAATTTTATAATTTTTAATATCAAGGTGTGTATTAGTGCATTTCGTTGTGCGAAGTGAAGGAAGTATTGTAATCACAGAAAAATTCGGATTTCAAATTTCAAAGGAAATATCTATTTTGACCGTTCCCGAATAATTTTTGGGGGGGAGGGGGGGGATTGACGTTTGCATGGACGGACAAAATAAATGACTATTCCAAAACAGTTTGTAAATTGCATTCAAGGTAGATTTATTGCGACTTAATTAAAAACCTATAAGCCGTAGAATTTTAAAATGTTATATATTAGACTCCTGTAACATCTAGTTGTACACCTGTCCTTTTTTATTGGAATTGGCAGTGCCAAAATAGCAATTTGCTCGATTTCCTTTCCTGAATTTTTCGCGTAACACAAAAACAGTTAGTCGCAGACTATGAAATCTTGTATATGGAGCTGCTATAACATCTAGTTATGCACCGTTTTGATTTCCACTTCCTTGTGCGAAGTAAACAAAGTACTGTTGTAGATACAAACTACTGTTATTTCGAAGCGGAAGACGTGAAAAATGAACAACGCCCTCTCCGGGACTCAAACCACGGACCTCTTGAAAACGCACTTGAAAAAACCTCTGTACTTTCATCTTTTTAATTGCAACTGAAAACTGGAAAGCAAAAGGATCAAAGGCAATATCGTTTATTTAAGGATTTATGAACACGAAATTGATTAAAAAGTATTTCCTTTAATAACAGACTGAAGGTTTTCTATTGGCAAGTTTAATTTTTAGGTTTATTGTGATACTTTTGCTATCTTTTGAGAGTTTCATATAAATAACAACAAGTAATTAAATGAAATTTTAGAATAACAAGGCATAACGGACATGAAAAGAGAACTGCTTTAGATAAAAAATTAAAAATAAAATTATCATTAAAAAGGGTATCCTGAAGAGAAATTTAAATATTTTGTTGTTATTAAAATTTTTAAGTGTTAAAGTATTGAATTCGGTTATCTTAGAAAGCTTAAACAGAGACAGATTATTTTATGCCAGTAATTTAATTTCGGAAGAGTTATACAGATTTTATAACTATTTCGAGAAAGAGATGCATTTAAAGACTTAATAATGATGATAATATAACACAAAACAATAGGGGAAATATTATTATGAAACCTTTAATCAAGAAATATGCAAAAATTAGCATAATACGTATAAATATGATTCAAAGAACATCAGAATACAAACGCAAAAATTATTAATTCTCAATTAGTTTTCTGTTTACTATCTCATGCAAACAAGTTTGAATGCCTATTTTCTGGCCTTTAATTTATTAAACGCTGTTTGATATCCGAGTTTTTTCTCTTTTTTTTTAGTGCAAAGTTGTGAGTATTCTTACCCTTGATTAACTTATTTAAGATCTGAATTTAAGATCAGATTTCAAGAATTTTGAATTTAAGATCAGTATGTGCACTGGCGAAATAAATTAAGAGAATTGTCATCTACGATTTGATCTACGATTTCCAGAACTACTGGACAAAATTTAATAAAATTTAGTGTGAACATAGGTTGATATAATACAAACAAACTAAACATTCAACAGTTATAATAGACACACATGTTCGTGCGTAACACTCATGGGAGTCTGAGGGTCTAAAACAGCGGTTGCAGAAGACACAAAAGAAATGGGGTAATAGGGGTATGGTCCCCTCTTACAGCCCTACAGGCCTCGCAGCGTGATGTCATACTGGAAATAAGGCAGTTTATTAGTGCCTGTGGCAAATGGTCCCATTCATTCAGCAGCGCTGTTTTCAGTTCCTGGATGGTCCTCGGAGGGGAGTTGCGAGTTACAATTGCCCTCCCCAGAGCGTCCCAGACGTGCTCTATAGGGCTGAGGTTTGGAGACCTGGGTGGCCAATCCATCCGGCGAATATCCTCACTCTCGAGAAATTCGTCGACCAGAAGAGCTCTATGCGGCCTCCCGTTATCGTCCTGTAAGATGAACTCGGGGCCCACTGCATCCCGAAAAGCGAACATAGGGCTCCAAGACCTCATCCCTATGCCTCACACCAGTCACAGAGCCTCTGTCAAAGACGTGGAGAGGTGTGCCGCCGCTCAATATAATTCCTGCCCAGACCATTACACCACCACCGCCTAATTGTTGATTTCGCGGACATTGGAGGAAAGGTAGCGGGTCCTTGCCTCTCTCCATATGAAATTACGGCGAGAATCGGTGCTAAAACGGGACCCATCGGTTATGGAACGGTCGCTCATTGCTCCGTGCTCCAGTCATTATGCTGCCTATACCATGCTAATCGGACTGTCCTGTCCGTAGACGGGAGCAGGATGCGAAGAGCCGGTCTTCTGGCAAACAACCCTCTCTCATTCAGTCTTTTGGAAACAGTCACCCTTGTTACACTGGTTCTTGTGGCTGCATACAGGTCCCGAGAGAGCTGAGTAGCTGTAGCCCCTCTGTTACGCCTCGCTAAAATGGACAAACAGCTATCTTCCCTGACCCTCGTGGCTCTTGGATGACCTTGCCCAGGTTTCCTCTCGTTGAATCCAGTATTCTGGAACTATGTATATAGGTTATACAGGACGCTAGGCGTTAAATTAAACTATCTGCATATCTGGACTTGCGATTGGCCTGACTCTAGCCTCCCCACAATTCGCCATCTCATTTCATCATCTAAATATTGGTGTTTACTCAGTTTTACTGTTCCGATATGAATTTAACCGTTTGCTGCAAGATAACACCAAGAAATTCGCCGAAGTGTGCTAGTGAACGGAATTCGTTTTCCCCTTCACGCGCTTATAAAGTCTGTTTTTCTGCTGGCTCCGCTTACACACGCATGTGCGCTTACGTATTTGCCGTACAAGATTTGAATTTTTATCTAGAAGCAGTGGTTTTTAAATCAGGTCAGTTCTCTTCATGGAACTCGATAAAATATGCAAATTCTCTTAATTTATTTCACCAGTGTATCCTCACTCTCGAGAAATTCGTCGACCAGAAGAGCTCTATGCGGCCTCCCGTTATCGTCCTGTAAGATGAACTCGGGGCCCACTGCATCCCGAAAAGCGAACATAGGGCTCCAAGACCTCATCCCTATGCCTCACACCAGTCACAGAGCCTCTGTCAAAGACGTGTAGAGGTGTGCGGTCGCTCAATATAATGCCTACCCAGACCATTACACCACCACCGCCTAATTGTTGATTTCGCGGACATTGGAGGGGAGGTAGCGAGTCCTTGGCTCTCTCAATATGAAGGTACGGCGCGACAGAACGATCGCCCATTGCTCCGTACTCCAATCACTATGCTCCTGCACCATGCTAATCGGACTCTCCTGTCCGTAGGCGTGAGCGGTACGTAAACAGCGCCGGTCTTCTAGCAATCAACCCTCTCCCATTGTCTTTTGGAAACAGTCACCCTTGTTACATGGGTTCCTGTGGCTGCGTACAGGTCCCGAGAGAGCCTTAAAAGCTGTAGCCTCTCTGTTACGCCTCGCTAACGTGCACAAGTAGCGATCTCCTCTGGCCGTCGTGGCTCTTGGACGACCTTGCCCAGACATTCTCTCGATGAATCCAGTATCCTGGAACTGTTTCCATAGGTTAGACACTGGGCGTTAAATAAATTTTCTGCCTATCTGGACTTGCGATTGGCCTGCTTCTAGCCTCCCCACAATTTGTCATCTCATTCCATCATCTAAACGTTGGTGGTTACTTCTTTTTACTGCTCCGATGTGAATTTAACCGATTGCTGCAAGATAACACCAATTCAATGCAAGATAACACCATAAAGAAATTCGCCGAGGTGTGCTAGCGAGTGCTATTCGTCTTACCCTCCACGCGCTTATAAAGCCTGTTTTTTCTGCTGGCTCCGCCTACACACACGTGTACGCTTACGTATTTACCGTACAAGATTTGCATTTTTATTTAGAAGCAGTGGTTTTTCCTTCAGTTCAGTTCTTTTCATGCAATTCGATAAAATATGCAAATTCTCTTAATTTATTTCACCAGTGTATATAAGTGAACTCTTGAATAACTGCAAGTACATTTGAATACGAATATGTGTAGTACTTCCGAAGGACATCAAGCAACAAGAATCAGTGTAATATTCATAAATTAGAACTAGTTTTGAAGTACGACTAGTTTAGTAAAATTAGGACTAGTTTTGAAGGTTTAAATATAAAACATTCTTCGTCAAGTGCAAATGACAAAAGAGAAGAATGGGCTCAGGCCATGATAATGACAGACATTTAAGTTACTAACGCCATCTATTTGTGAAAGATGAAAATGATTACGAAATAATTTCTTTAAAAACAGAGGACAAAAAAACTGGAATTATAATTATTAATCAGAACTGACAGAATTTTTGTGAATATGGAATGCCTTTAGAAGATCTAATTCTCTAATGGAGGATATTTTAAGAATTTTGGTTGTAGAAAAATGGAAAATGTGATTTTTCTGACCAACACTGTCGGGCAACATATGACTGATGTGTGTGTGTGGTTTTTTTCCTAAGATATTTCTCTTATATCGAAATCGATGACTGTCCTTTTCAGTTCTCCGAACAAAGAAGAAGATTCTACATTTTAACCTTCGAAATTAGTCCTGCCAATTTATTGTTACGTTGTTCTCTTCTCTTCTTCTTACGCACGTTAAATGGTTCGTGAATTTGGAGTGAAAAATGACGACACTCGATGAAGTATCGAAACACACTTTATTGGTCAGTATTTTTCAAGCAGCTCCAAAATCACGCGTACAGTCGTCGAGGAACTATTATAAACACGTTAAGACAATCAGCGACACAGCCTTCAGACTGTCAGGCTATAACGGTGAAGAAGGCTTCACAGCAAAGCACCAGAGTAAATTTCCCCACTCTGCTCGGTCGTTCTCGGAAATTCACGTACTCTCGATACTCTCCACGTTAGAACTCGCGATGCACTCGACGATACGCTACAGTATAGCTCGCGACTCAGTTCAGTCGTTCCTGGAGCTCAACACACTATAACATAAAACTCGATGATGCACTGCCTCCCGATACACTAAAAGACTCGGCGCAAAAGACTCGGTTTTGTCGACGACCAACTCGGCACTAGACTATGCACTTTCTCCGCAATGACTTTAACTGACTCTCCGCGTACCAGCAGGGTTTATATAGCTTTTGGCTTTTTTTCGAGAACATTCTGGGCTAAACCAGTAAGAATTCGTTCCAGAAAGTTCTCCATGTGTCTACAGCATATCGCCAATTTTGTCGCTAAATGTCGCCAAATGGGCGATTTCTCGCCAAATATGGCAACCCTGCCTTCCCTTGCCATTTTCTGGCAACCATATACCTGCTTTGCGGGGAAGCTATCTTACTGCGCCTGGACATTTCGTAACATTGTGAATATGACTAATTCATACTTCCTTAGGTCTCCAATAATGGTTATTTGCCGCGTTATTTTAAATCACATATACATGCATTTTATACACTTTAAAATAATCTTGAATATGACAATATATACGTAAATTAAATTTTTCTATTTTATTAGTTCGCCAGCAAGATTACATTGCAAAAGTTTTCGTTGCCAGTGTACCGAAATTTATCTGAATTATTTGTCAATACATACATATAACATCCCTCATACCATATGAGTGCAATATTAGTTTTTATACAGAGCGGTGTATGCGAATCTTGAGGCTTCTGCTGCACTTTTCAAGAATCAAGGAATGAAGGAGAGGAAAAAATTTCATTTCATTTCACGTTGTTCTTCTCTAAGACCTTGTTGATCAATTGTACATAAAACATTGTGACTAGTACAATTTTTATGGCTTCAGAGCTTAAAGGGATAAGCTCATAATATCATTTTAAATGATATCGGTGAATACCTTTTCATCACAAAGAGCACTTTTCTTCATTTTTGTAAGCCAAACTTGGTAATTTTCTTTACATGATAATTTATTCACGGGCATCTGCGATACGGTTTATAATGTGCAGTATTGATGTCAATGCACAAGAATCTTCCCTGTCTATAACAGAGCTTTAACTTTAATCAAATGAGTTCATTAATCTCTAATGCCTGTAAATTACAGAAAAGAAACAGAAATCAACTTCCACACACAATCTATAAATTGTAGTGGAATGCACTGGGAGAAATAAGAACCCCAGAGAGGAGAAAATAAGAGAAAGAAAATAAACTTTTTTTTTGAGTAACAGAATCAATTCTGAGAAAATGTATCAGGTATTTATATTTATGCAGTCCATCACAGCTGCATGTAGCAAAAATAATTATTTTATTTTTGTTTCCTGACATCCGGTGTTCGTTTAACCGTACAATTCTGAAGATACTTAACGAGAAAGTTATGTATACTTATTTTATATACAACTGCATATCATATTATCATTATTTTGTCTCTGTCAAGAAACGATGACCAAATTGCTTAACAAAGACTAATTCCTCCATCTTTGCGTGACTGTCTTCCAAAATTTAACCTTTTATTCAAAATTTCATCACGCCTAACACACAAATTATTTTTCCTGTTGATAGTGAATTGAGCTGCTTTTTTTTCCTATTTTCTTTCCATCATATGCCCATACAGAAACTAAATGTTTGAAACCCACAGCAATTATTTTTCCAATAAAGGGCAGTATAAGTCTCCTACCTAGTACTGTAAATTATGTCATACTTATAGAAGTTTTTACTAGATACCCAAAGCCTTGAATCCTACGAATCTTAGATAAGATTTGAGATTCAAAATTTGAAATCACACTCTTTTTTTCGTCTTCGAATTATTTCGCGTCTTAAGTTTAAAAACAAAATCTGATGTGGACACTCATAACTTCTTTGTACCGGCCTATTAAGTTATACACATCTTTTGCTGCTCTCTATTTAAATTTACTTCTTCGAATTGTTCTAATTTAATTAAATGGTTCCTCAAAGCAAATTGAAA
The DNA here is from genome assembly GCA_000611955.2 of Stegodyphus mimosarum. NCBI lineage: Eukaryota > Metazoa > Arthropoda > Arachnida > Araneae > Eresidae > Stegodyphus > Stegodyphus mimosarum. The sequence goes on along the minus strand of KK116875.1, from coordinate 253,128 downwards.
ATGACATCCAAAACTGCAAATTTTGAAATTAAATATCTAGGTCAATTTTTGTCGTACAGGATTCAAACTCCTAAATTTTTACTTTTACGTAAAGAGCATAAAATTCTCCTACAGCTAACTATAGGAAACGGGGGGAGAGCATAAAAAAAGAAAGATTTCATTATTTGTCCAAAATTATTAGTCCGAAGGGGCAATTTGCCCTGAAGGACTATTAATTTCCTTTTGACATTTTGAGTTATTTCACTATAAATATCGGTTCACTTTTCAAATTGTTCCCACCAAATATTAGAGCTTTGTATTATATTTAAAGAAATCAAATAATGAAGAATCTGCATAAACGTATGTATATTTCTCGTATTATGATAAAACAACGGAACCTAGAGCCATCCAATTTCGAATAACGTACTTTTCAACCCGAATATGAGCAGTTGAAACCCCAAATTTGGAATTTTTTTTTATTCTCTATTTCATATTTTGTAAAACTTTAACGAATTAACAAACTCAACAATTTCAAAGCAAGCAATGGCAACACTGTACGAAAAAGAAACATTTTTATCTCCAGCGCGCCAGACTGTGTATCGTAAATTCTAAACATATGCTCATTTAAAAATTATTTTGCGATGTTTCTGTTCAACTGAATTTTATGACTTAAGTGCAAAGAACACGATATTTAATGCATAAAGGTACCCCACAAAACGTTACAAAAAAGCCCCTTTGGGCTTTATTTCAGATTTTTGTTTTAATTTAATATTACCAAACCATTAGTATTTTTGTCATTTAAAAGACTTCTGTAATTTAAAGTACATGCCTACGACGAACGATTACAAAACTAAACATCGCATAAGCTGGATGGGTATATGTATATATAATATATACCTAAACTCAAAATAAAAGTAATTAAAAGTAAATTAAAAAGGCCTATGACTTGCACTAAAGCTTAGGGGATATATCTTCTAAAGCAGAGATTCCCAAACTTTTTCTTGCATCGACCCCTTTTAAAGGAATGAATTTCTTCATCGACCCCCTTGCATCTTTCAAGTGTACTATTATTATTTTTAATTTTACAAATATATGCAAGATTTCACGCGCAAAATCACAGATTCCAATTGCACAAAAGTTCCATTGTTATCAATATAATGGCTGCGCTTCATGTACTGATGCAATTCTTTTTAAATATTTGATATAAAAATCGCTTATTTTACATTTTAAATCACCTCGATGTAAAAGATTCAAATTGTTTCTTGTTTCCATTCTTTGTATTTTTGTTATTGTATTTTTCTGTGTTCTTGCATTTCACTTTTTTGCATTGCATGTAACGCATAAAAAACTTAACGTATTTAGAAAATATTTTAAATAATTTTAGTCTATTTTTTCTTATATTTATTTTATACAATTTCCCCCTAGTATATGACACAGCTTTTTATCATTAAACACTTGACTCTTATTTTTTTTGGGGGGGGGAATCGATGGGAACATGATTATCATAAGTGGATCATGAACCACTGCAGGTGCATATTCAGGTATCGACCCTTTTATCAGCACGGTCTCCTTTTAAAATTTCATGGACCCTCAAGGGGTCAACACTGACCCCATTGGGAACCCCTGAGCTATGTAATAACTTTGTTATCTCTTAAAATAAATGAGTACTTATATGAGTTATTATTGTTCAAGCTCCAACGATTTTCAAAACGCAAATGAACTTTCAACCTAAGTGCAAGCTCCTTAAATAGTAAAATATCCAGGAACATGTTTGGACTTGATCATGAATTCGTTCGTGTTAAATCTCGTAAGCGTCAAATAGAGAGCAAGTCAAAACGCGCCTGAAAGACGTACGCTCGAACTCATTATCTTGCACAAACTTGTCCACAACAGACTTGCCGAGTTCTTCATCTTGTACGAACTTGAGACTTTACATTACTACAACAATGCTATTTCCTACAAAAATATTAATTATTATTAGTACACGTAACACAACATAAACAATACAGTACCTACCTATCTTGAAAGTTTTAAATAAGAACTTGTGTTAATTTAATAGGGGTCAATTTTTAGACCTCGTCGATCCCCAAAATCAGTTTTCGTTTATGTCGACCCCTAGGAAACCAGGGGTCGATATCGACCACTTTGGGTATCCCGGTTCTAAAGTAAGCACCACTTTCAGTTTAATTGTGTTCTTAGTGGGAAACTTTAATTTTAAAGATTATTTGCAATTTATTTTGTTTAACAGGATCCTTTTGGCTTCAACGGACGAATTTATTTTGCTTGAGTACTAATTGTGACTTATGGTTTGGATCTAGCAAATAATTTGATGCTTACTTGGATGTAAGATGAAACACTCTCTCTTAATCTAGTTATTGTTAGCGTATGGTAGATTGGTTTATCCCCTTGTCGATTAGGAATTAAGTCGATTAGACTGCGATCAATAACAATAGCTACTTTTTCAATACGTAAAAATTTTTATTTTTGATATTAAAGATTATTCTTAGCAGATTTTTAGGTTTTTAAAACAAAAGAAAATAATAATTTAAAATACTACTTAAAATTCTGACTAAACAATTTTTTTCCTCCGTAGTTTTAAATTGAATTTCTGTTCCTTGGAGATAGTATATGGAAAGGTATAATATATATTTATATAGTTATATAGGTAGATATAACCAAATTCACAAAGAAACGAAAGAAATGAAATTCAGCATCAGCAAAATTCAAAATTCCCATAAATATGTAAAAATTATGAACCATTTATCATCGAACCAGAAGAATTCTCGAAAACTACAGATATGTGAAACACAAAAATTGCAAAAGGAAGAGGAATGCAATCAAAATCTGATTCAACGTTATCAAGAGGAGGTAGACCAGATTCAATTGAATTCCTACCGCCACAAAAATCACTATTTTTCTGTTCATCCAAAATTAGCTGATGAATCATTCTAAATTATTTACTTCAATTTATTATAAGAGTTCACCCGAAAATTCTGAATGCTTCCTCTAAGCAGAGAAATTTCGAAAACGAAATGAAAATATACAAAAACAAATTCATATGTAATAAATTCGATGACCAGTAAAGCAAAAGAATTAGATATAGTTTACTGAATTTAAAACCAAACTAAAACTTAATAATACAAAACATACATAAAAATTAACAGAGAACTTGATATCAGAACTTATCACTGAGCGAACGAGAAAAAAAAAGAAAGAAATTCAAAAGCAGCCGCCAATGGTTGCCAGTTTGGCGCCGTTGGCGAAAGAAATTGAAAAGTTTGAAATCCCGCAAAATTTGAATTGAAAGCAAGTAATTTTTTTAAGTTTTTATGATTGGAAAGCATGCAGTGAGAAAAAGGAAAAAGAAACAAAGGTTTATACTTTTCTTTTCTTTTCTTTTTTTTTTTTGGTACTGCCGATTGCAATAAAAAAGGAAGATGCACAGCTAGATAGCTTAGCAGTCCCACATACGAAACTTTAACATTCTGGGACTATTTTTTTTTTGAATTATGAGAGATACCTGCTTAATAGGAGGAATGCCTTCGTGGAAGGCTTTCTAAGGGAAACTGGCTCGTATAGACTTGACACATACGGAAAACTACGAAGACGCCCATACAGCCAGCCCTTTCGCTAGATTCGAACCTCAGAGAAAACTACCAGTGTTCAACGGCTCTACCGTTCGGCCACTGGAGGGCATTAAATGATTTATCTCAAATTTTTGGAAGCATTAGTTTTATTTATCTCTAAAGAAATAATGTAGTCAAAAGGAATAAGTGGGTTGTAATTTCAATGCTACGAGGATCACAAATATTATTTCGCAACGGTCCTTAGTTCCAGACTGCAAATGTTCTTATCGTACTCTTGAAGAAACAAGTTTTTGATTATATCTTAATTTTCTAAAATGAATTTAGAGTTCTGTGTTTATAGTTTATTATTTTAAAATAGACATTTTAATTCCATTTCCATCCTTTTCTCATTTACACTAGCGTCTGAAAATGAGAGGCTTGATCTCTTTTTCCACAGCAGTTATGTTTGGGGAAGAACGGCTTTGGAATGCTTTTTTTAAAGTAACAAACTATCGTATATATCTATGTTAATGATTAAAACACCTCCTTCTGGAAAGCTGTATAAAATTCCGCTTGTTACTCAAATATTTTTCAAACTTACATCAATAAAATTTAATTTAATTTCCAGGATTTTTATTTTATACTTCATGTATAAATTTACCTACATTTGTATGCTTTTATTAATGTAGATATATTATTAAAAACTGAATTCTTAAAATTTTTTTCATTAAAACCACATTAATTAAATAAATTAGGTTAAAACATTTAATTAAAAGCGTTTAACAATGGTAAAAATTTTTTATTCTTATTATTTGTGTAGGAAGAGTTCGAAAGATACAAAATTTAAAATATTGAAGAGACTTAAAACTTTCTAAAATACGAATTCTAGAGTCTCCCCATCTCTTGTTTAAGCATTTTAACCTAATTTTACGCTATTGGCTTTAATTCCTTTATGTACAAGAGTGTAACATTTTCATTTATATAAAAAACACATGTTTAAAATTTTATAAAGGAATAATGCTCCATTATTATGTCACAAAAATGAGAAATTGTGTTATTTTTAATGTTTGCCACTTACACATGTTTTTATGTGTTACGTATTCCTAAAATTTAAACCGAAATTATAGAGTGAAAAATTAGTTTATCTAATAGTAATTCAAATTACAAAACTAAATGCATTTCAAAAATGTTTCGGTGAAAAGCTCGAAAAATGCAAAATTCGAACGCGGGAAATTCGTGTGATATTCATAATCACGTGAATTGAGTACCTTTAGGAAGATAAAGACGGTAAGATCAGAATTCATCACTTAGAAAGAAGCAGATGCCTCTGATAATGCTCATGTCTGCAGAATTTCATGGGCAGAATCTAGCTCATGGCATAATAGTTAATATGCGTATAAACAATCCATCAACGTATGCAACTTCACCTGATCTGTATTTGGGCGCTTGATGGCTGAGTTTGGTGCCTTTCCCACTGAGATGCGAAAATGCACGTCAGTTGGAATATTGATATATCTTTAATATCTCTAGAGCTTCGGCGTGGGAAGCATTATAACATTGGGAATTCACAGCATTATTTGATGTCTTCAGGCTGTATATGATTAATATTCCTCTGATTGTTATGGCTAATACCATTATGACGCAGGTTAGACTCATGTTCACTTAAACATCTGTATGCTAGTATTAAATGTGCTTCTACACGCAAGCCCAACCAACTCATTTCCCGCACGTATAAATGGGAAAGCTCAATGGAATCCCACATCTTAGCTAGTTATTTCGCTGATTCATGTCATTTCAACTCTCCATCACTTTTAATACATCACGGTTATTCTGTATTAGTTACCTATCTGCAGTAACCGATACCTGTCTTATCATCAACCCATGACCTTTCATTAAACCTGTCGTATAAATTAAAATACAATTGTGAAATCTCTTTAACTAACATATAAAAATAATTTTCACAAAAATGAACGAAGTTTTCTAAACATTATCCTCGGTAATAAATCATAGAAATGTACGAAGTACCAATAAACTATTGTTACCTGCTTTATAAACTTACTTGAGCCGCCCAGACGGTATAGTGGTTATGGGAGCCTGCTGCGATACCAAACGGACCGGGTTCGAATCCGGGAGAAGGCCTGGATATTTGTAAATGTATAGTGTCCGTACGGCATGGGACACTCTAAATATGCGGCGAGCCGAAAGTCCTCTCGAGAGAGTAATGGTAGGAAAAGAGGGGTGGGAGACCCTCGAGCCCGTCCCCGGGGGGGCGGAACTGAGCGAAGTCGTGCTATCACCTACACGGTGTTCAAGGCTCTTGCCAACGACAAGCGCAATCTTGCAATCCTTGCCCCGATGAATTTCGTGGTATTGTTCTGATATTATTGTCAGACAAGTCACAACAACACAACACACAAAAACTTATCTTGCTCATACAACATAGCTCACTATTTTTTTATTCTGACTGCCTTACATTAACTGTTCAAATAATGGTCCAGAATAATTGAATCCATCGGTCATTTAGCCATCTAATCACCAAGAACTTGCCTAGGGTGCGTAGTGAAACGTAGTCGTACAACCACAGAAAAAGGGGGGTCATCAGCAAATATCCGTGCCTCCTCTGGCATTTGAACCTAGTTATGACATGAGTGAAATAAGTAGGATAATTTTAAAAAATCAATTAACTCAAATTATGGAGTTTTGTAAAATATCAAATATTAACATTTTAACGATTTCGAGATAAGTACTTAGGATGTAACGAATTACCTTATCTTTTCTAGTTTTCTCTACTAGTGTTATAGTTAGCCAAGTCAGCCAGTGATTGTGTAAAGTATTTCTCCTGCCTTCTTATCATGCTTTCGTGGTGTAGTGGTCAGCACACTCGGCGCGTATTCGAGAGATCCGCGGTTCGAGTCCCGGCAAGAGCATGCTCATTTTTTGCTACTTCTGCTTTAAAATATCCTCATGTCTGTACACTTGGAAAATCTGTTTTTTGAACTTGGGACCTATTTCGAATCATTGTTGAGTTTCCCCTTTCTTGCATCTAAAAAGCCAATAGTCTCTACAATAGAGCTTAAACTAAAATATGATGTCTAATATCTCATGAACTGCCCAGTCGCCCTTTAATACGGGAAAATCACATATCCCATGCTTGATTTCATGCTGCTAGCAAGTTGAGACAGCGTGTGATAAGTCTTTAGTCTAATTCCGGTGAGAATACATTTTTTTTCAATGTTTCTTGCTTCGAAAATCATAATAATCTCTGGAAGCAAAATAGCGGTACTAGTAAAATACTTTGTCAATAACGTATCAATTCACAATGAAAAGTAAAACTACTAATCCTAACTACTGAAATAAAAAAATGATATGTTGGTACATTATTATACAATTACTAGTTTTCAGTTATGATCATGAACTAGCATCCTCATTATAATTAAAGTAAATTTAATTACGCCTAGAGTTATTTTAATCTGAAAGTTTTTAGATGTCTTTTTCTGTTCAGTAGCTTCCTTTTGAATTACTTCTAAATTATTTTTGAATTTTTAACGTAATATGAAAAATAGCGGGATTTGATTAGAAACTTATTATTTTACTTTTACAAAATCATTACAAATTCCTGTGATACAAAAAATTAAGAAATTTCATATTTTATTTTAGTACTTTTTTTTATCTCCAGTGGCGGGCACCAGCCGTTATAGGCGTTGGCTATTACTAAGACCAGAAGCTGTTATCGCTTTATTATGGAGGCATCTAATAGGTGGGCTACCTACGATTCCTATGCAGAGACGGACAGTTACAACTATGCCTTCTCCAACATTCGAGGCCGGGCCCTTTGGTGTCGCAGTTGGCTTCCCTAACTACTATACCATCTGGGTGACATATTCATAAATTAAAACTAAATACTTGGCAGATCAATAAAACGCTGACCTCTACTGTCTGAAACTATAAAAACCCTCCCAAGGGGGGAGAGTAGTTCGCCTCGGTTGACAACCTCTGCTTTAGAGAATACCCAAACTCAGATGAATGTGATTTAACCCAAAAGCATACGCTTTGGAATGAAAAAAAAAATCTGTTCTAGCCGGAAACAACTATACACATACAAATGAACATATTACTCCGTTACCATGAGAGATTCTTTTCAAGATTAATTTACCAGATGGTGAAAAGGAAAAGTATTTCATGGGCACTAACTTATCAATGCTTTTTGCATGCCAGTTTTTTTGTTAAGGCGAAATTTTACGCTGTTATTAATATTTTACTGTATAGAATATAATACAAATTTAAGCCTTAGCCTATTTTAAAATATTCCGTTTCTTATAAAATAATTATTTATGCTAAAACATATTTATTTCTGGAAAAAAATATGTTACGAAAAATTAACGTTTTTACACGTGTATCAGTTTATAAGGTAATGCAATGCAATGTACAAATGGTGCTGAAGCTCTCCTGGCGGATAGTAATCGGTCTTATGGTTAACGCAGCACACGCAACACAGACAAATAAAAATACAGTTAAAAGGTAAAAACAAAAAATCAAAACACTGGTTGAAAGAAAAACACAGTTAGAAAATTTAAACCAATATTCCCAATATTGTCATTTGTAAAGTTCAGATAACAACAGGTAACCCAATAGGTGGGCCACAAGGGAAGACAGACAAATATGAAGGGACAGACAAATTACATTCATGCCTACTCCGGGATTTGAATCCGGGCTCTCTGGTACGGCAATCCGAGTCTCTAACCACTTTCCCTCAGGGGAGGGGGAATTTTTGAACAATGTAAACACTTATGTCGTTTTTTAATTTCTAGTTCTTTAAATTTAAATTATTAGCCCAAAGGGCGTTAGCCCAGAAGGGCTATTAATTTCGTTTTAGGATTTTGCATTGGTTCACTATAAATTTCGGCTCACTTTTCAAATTGTTGCCACCAAATATTAGAGCCCTGTGTTATATTTAAAGAAATTAAATAATGAAGAATCTGTAAAAAAATATATATGTGTTTCTCGCATTGTGATAAAACAACGGTACCTAGACATTATCAAATTTTGAATAACGTAATACTTCTGCGAACATGGGCATCTGGAAGCCCAAATTTAAAATTTGGAATTTATTTAACTATCGATTTCATATTTGTAAAACTTTAACGAATTTTTGATTAACAAACTCAAGGATTTCAAAGCGAGCAATAGCAACGTTGCAGAGAAAAAAACATTTTATCTCCTATGCGCGAAACTGTGTATCGGAAATTCTAGGGATATGCTCTTTAAAAATTATTTTGCGATATTGCTCTTGAACTAAATTTTATGGTTTAAGTGAGAAGAACATGATATTTAATAAATAAAGGTATCGCACAAAATGTTAAAAAAATGCCCATTTGAACGTAATTTAAAATCTGAAACCTTTCAGATTTTTAGTCCAAAGGGGCAATTTTCCCTGAAGGACTATTAATTTCGTTTGGGTATTTTGCGTTGAAAACTCTAAACCACGAATCAGTTTTCAAATTGTTGCCACCAAATATTAGCGCCCGTTATTATATTTAAAGAAAGCAAATAATAAAGAATCTGCATGAACGTATGTATGTTTCTTGCATTGTGATAAAACAACGGTACCTAGAGCAAACGAATTTTGAATAATGTAATCTTGCATAAAATATGGGTATCTGAAAGCCCTAATTTGGAATTTTGAATTTGTTTTATTACCGATTTCATATTTTTTAACACTTTGACGAACTTTTTGATTAAGAAACTCAACGATTTCAAAGCGAGCAAAGGCAACACTGTACGGAAAAAAAACATATTTATCTCCAGCTCTCGAGACTGTGTATCGGAAATTCTAATGATATTCTCATTTTCAAATTATTTTCCGATATTGCTGTTTAATTTAATTTTATGGTTCAATTGCGAAGAATATAATATTTAATAAATAAATGTAATACACGATAGGTTAAGAAAGTCCTTTTGGGCGTAATGTAAAATCTGAAAACTTTCACATTTTTTTTATGTTTTTATTATTGGTTATGAATTTTAATAAAACTGGGCTGAATATCTTAAATTTGTTTATTAATACTTAATTATACTTAGTTGTAATTTTACACCTTTATTACTTTTATTCAAGTTCCATTAATCATTTGGTGTGAGCTGATGAGATTTTATATTTTAAAATATAAACAGGCATTTTAAAGAAAGTATACACCAGACACTTGAAATTAATTTCAACAGAAAAGTTTATGCTAATGATATTCATATTAATGCAACTTCATAAATTTTACAAAAATCCGCATTTCGTCTAAAATTACAATATTTCAGATACCTCAACTTTATTACAGTCCCTTCAGATCATATTTCCGAAACATATCCAGTACCGTTATTAGAATATGTGTTTCAGATCTCAAAGCCATGTTTATAAAGTCATTCACTTAAACCTGATGTAAAATCAACTTTAAGAAAGTGCTTATTTGTTCACTTTAGCCTCTAGGAAGCTTTCTCATTACATATTTTCAATGACCAGTGTTGATAACAGAATTACCTAATATAATCCATTAAGTGTTTCGTTTTCGCAACGCATCTCTAGGATTTTGTTCTATGCTTATTACACGCAAATGTAGCTCCAGGCCGTTACACTGATATCGTTTGTAAATAAGCACGTCACCATTTCATCAAATAATTTCCTGTTGTTTACACATCTCTGTAAGTCAATGAGGAGTATATTTATTGATTGAATGTATATTCTTACAGTACCCAAGCTCAACTACGTAATATTTGTTAAATCCCCGATTTGAGGATTGAGTAAACAAGCCTTACAAATAGAATGCTTCTTATTTTCTAACTGAAACTACAGCAGATAAAATCTGAATTTAATTCCAGTCGCTTTCCGAAAATTACATTTTGCGTATATGCCAAGGCTATCATTACATTCCAATCATTCTAAATATGCTAAGTCAAATTTCGAGTTCTCCATAATTCAAACTGCAGCAACTTCATCCTAGTTCAAATTGTTAACGTGATTACTGGAAATAACATGTTGAAAAGAATACTACTAATGCGGAAATCTACTAAAACATCTACTGATATGGAAACTAATAAGAAATATATATCTACTAATAAAGAAATTCTTCCAACTTTGAACTCTCAGCTTTTCTCAAAGCATTTACGTGAATCTACTCGTCTAGAAATACATTGCTACAAAACATTAGCTGGTACTATTTTAAAAATTATAAATTAGCTGGTACTGTTCTTTATTTAGATAATTCTAAAACCGTTGAAATATGGAGCTGCTGGTCTTCATTTTGATGAATCTGTTTGCCTAAAGCAAACATTCTGACTAAATTCAAAAATTTGCAGAAATTTCCAAAACAAAACTGCAGGTATAAGATATTTTCTCCCACCTTCCATCATGCTTTCGTGGTGTAACGGTAGCAAACTCGGCGTGTATTCTAGATATCCAGGTTCGATTCTCGACGAAGACATTGCTCATTTTTCATGTACTTCTGCTTCAGAAATCTACAGATGGCGCCCGAACTAAAAGGTGGCGGACGATAATTCGTCACTACTAGGATTTGGCGATTGCGTTCTTTAATCCTCAGTTGCCCTTTTAAAGGAGAAGTACATAAGGTACTAGAATTGGGCGCAGCCCGACCCACCTAACCAAACAATTTGGTCCTATGCTCATCAAAGGCTACGCCCAATTCAACAAAGTAAGATAAATAAAATATAAAATAAGTAAATGAAAATAATCATGTGTTAATAATAATTAAAAACAAGTGAAGAAAAAGGACGCATAAAAACATTTTGACAAAAGTAAACATGAAAGACAAAAAACGCGAATAACACACACAAACAATGGTTACACAAAAACATTAGTAAAATTAAATAGACCAAATAATGACTAAGATAAAAAGCAAAAATCATCCACTGATTAGTATATAATAGATGATAAATATGTGAGGTATTTTCTCCCTCCTTCTAGCATGCCATCTTGGTGCAATGGTAGCACACTCGGCTCGAGTCCTGTCGAATGCATTGCTCATTTTTCATGCACTCATGCTTGAAAAGAACGTAATGACTCTACAGGTGCAGTTTTTTTATTCGCATTTATTTAGCTGTATTTTTTTTAATAATATTTTCTTTTAAATTAACTCATTTCTCATTTTTTGTATACTACTTTATTTCCACAATTTTGTAAACTTTTTTTTTCTTGCTAGCTTCGAATAATTTCAATTTTCAGTCAAGCTAACTACAAAAATCTAAAATTAAGGAGTCTTTGGATTAAACTTTTAATTACAAACAGTGTCTTTATTTGAAGGTAGTTTTATTTGAAGGGGATTATTTTTGAAGGGGGTGTAATTGCAGACACATTGTAGAGACATTAGGTTATTTCGGAAGCAGGAGTATGAGAAATGAGTAACGCCTTCGCCGGGAATCGAACCACGGACCTTTCGGATTAAGCGTTGAGTGTGCTGGCCATTACACCACGAAGGCATTCTAAGAAGGCGGGAGAAGTACCTTATAACATATAACTACACGTTATAGTTTCGATATTGCTTCAGAACTATACTGCTAGGTATTTGAAACTAACAGGTTCTACTTAAAAAGATATTAATTAAAAAGTTCTTATTCTTGAAGCTTTAAAGAATGTGCGTCGAAGAGAAATAATGAAATAGTTGAACTCATCTCATAGACTGAAGAAACTGGCTTTCAAAATGAATCAGATAACACAACTGAAAGTGAGTTTATGCATATTTAAGCAAACAAATTGAAGCTGAACAAAAAAGAGGACAGAAAGAGAAAAAAAGGGAAAAAAAACTTAAGTCTGAAATTTTTCTCATACGCCCAAAGAGGCGTTTTTTTTTCATTTACACACACATACGTATTTTGGAAGCGTTTAGATTAAATCCTTTTTGAGCTAAAAATATTTAAAAACAGCATATCTTTAGAATTTTCGATCGACAATCTCGCGCAATGGAGATTAAAATGTTTCATTCCCTTTTTTTCCCTATGGTGTTACAGCTGCTCACTTTGATATCTCTGAATTTTTTAATCAAAAATTCGTAAAGTTTAAAAAAACCTGAAATAGATCATGAAATAAACTCAGATTCAAAATTTGCGTTTCCAAGTGTACATGGTCGAGTGGAGGACTACATCATTCAAAATTTGATGGCTCTAGGTACCGTCGTTTTCTCAAAATGTGAGAAGCATACATGCATTCATGCAGATTCTTCACTACTTAAATTCATTAAATAAAGTACAGGGCGACAATATGTAGTTACAACAATATGAAAAGTGTTTCAGACATTTAAAGTGATTGGACACAAAATTCCGCTTTGATACTAACAGCCCTTCTGTACTAATGCCCATTTGGGTTAAAAATCTGAAAGGTCTTAGGCGATCTTTTGGTGGCAAAAATCTGAAAATTTATTCAACGTTTTAGTGATTCGATGCAAAACGCCGTTTCAAGACTAATAGCCCTACTGGGCTAACTCCCCTTTGGGCCAACAAAATACATCATGGTTTGTAATTTGTCCAAAATAAATTTATTTGTATGAAAAATTTTCAGCGCATTTCTAGTTGTGCATGAAACCTCCAAGTATTTTATGATGGCAGAAAAGAAATTAAAGGAAACAAAGAAAAAAACGGATGTTAATAGAAAATACACATATTTACCTTACCTATGTTATTAAGTAAAACATGTACTACTTGTATGGCATTAATATTGCTCAAAGCATAAGATATTTATATACATAAAAAAATTTCCAGAATTTCTTTATTCTGGCACGAATTTTCAATATTAGTCTCGAAAAGGGATTTTGCGTTGAATCACTGTAAAATCACCTTTCAAATTCTTACCACCCAATATTATCGTCCTGTATTATTTTAAGAGAAATTTAATTAACCAAAATGTGCATGAATGGGTTTTTAATCTTGTGCAATAACGACGGTATCTACAGCTATCAAATTTTGAGAAACGTACTCCTCTACAGGAACATGGGCACCTGAAAGCCCGAAATTTGAATTTCGTATTTGTTTTATTATCTATTTCACATTTTGTAAAACTTTAACGAATTTCTGATTAACAAACTCAAAGATTTCAAAGCAAGCAATGGCAACACTGTACGAAAAAAAAACATTTTTATCTCCAGGACGCCGGATTTTCTATCTGAAATTCTAAAGATATGCTGTTCTTAAATAATTTATGATAATGCTGTTTAATTTAATTTTATGTGATTTAAGTGCGAAGAACATAATATTTAATAAATAAAGGTAACACACAAAAGGTTAAAAAAACGCCCCTTTAAGGGTAATATAAAATCTGAATGCTTTCAGATTATTTGTATTTATTTATTTTATTTTATTTTATTTTTTCCACTTACGAATTGTTAAACTTTCAAAACTCAAACTTTGAAAATCTGGAAGTCGCCAAATTGAGCTGTAAAACTAAATCTCCTATTCTTTTTCTAAAATATCATTTTTAATTACTTATTCACAGAACTCTTGGGTTTTCCTAAGGGGGTAGGAGTACCAAAGCTTCAGAACCACTGTGCTAACTATTAATCATTAGCAGCACATGAGGAGAATGCTTATGATTCCTGATATTCCTTACTCGAATTAAAAGTGACTGAGGTTTGCAAGCGAAGTGATTGGAAGCAGCGCTTTAATTTGTTACAAAAATAGGAAAACTAATAATTAAAATTAAATTTTTAGAGAAAACCTAAACTTTACTAATTACTATAATTAAGTATTTAAAGATAAATGCGTATCTGAAATGCATTACCATGATTTCATTGTCATGCGATTTACGTGTCAACCTTACAAGAGGGTTATTCCTTGCGTTCTGATAAATTAAATCAAGTTTCTTGTAACCAATCTAGGATTAACTTAATAATTAACATTAGAATGTGAAAGCAAAATTCAGTTGCTCTAATTCCGTCACAGAGATTATTTAATATAACCCTTTTACATTAACCTTTATTCTGGAAACTGTCCACTGGCATCCGAAGATAACAGAATAGTGTGCAAAACTTTATAGTTCACAATGCCAGAAAGTTTTCATTCACTCACGCTAGAACTTGTTCCATTGTGCATAAAGTGAAACACTTTCTCTCATATGGATTGTAGTTCGGCATTAATTTTTAATTCGATTATATTTACTGTATTCTTGATTTGGCAGCTATTAAATTTATAAAGTTAATCCAATTTCAAGAGCCTTTTGAGTTATGAAAATCACATAAGATGCCTCAGATGTGTTAATTAATAAGTTTTCTCAGCAATCAAATCAAACCACCGATCTGTCATATTAAAACTTGCGTTACTTTCTATCGCCCTTTCGTGAGTTCACTTCACTGCAGCCAGTAAAATATTAATTCAACATTTTAATAACGAAATGATATTTAATAAATTCCACGAATTCAATTTAATGTTAAAAGGAGACTTAGGAAAATAAACTCATTTTGCAGTCTCGCCTGACCTCTTACATTAATCACAATAAACGTGAAAAGATTATTTAAAATTTTTGCACAGAAGATTAACCCAGGAATCACGGATTTTGATACTTTATGGCTGAAAGTTCTTATACATACTTATAATGTCAATAACTAACATACTTATAATGAACATACTTATAATGTCAATAATTCAAAAATTAAGATTTTTTTTTGTAAAAATGAAATATTTTTAATCTGATAGTGTGGTAGCTTGCAAGAACTGCAAAAAGAAACACAGATCATTCAATGTCCTTCATTAATTATACTTGACTACATTTTCTTTCATCTTTAATCTAACTCTAGAAAATTAAAATTCCTTATCATCTCTATCCCAAACTCACTGAAATTTCAACACGAAATCATACTAGGGTTCGCTTTTTTAATGCAACTGAAATTGGAATGAATTTAAAATCGCAACTTGCTATCAATGTTTGAAATTTACCGGAAATGCTAGTAAGAGTACGAGAATTTTTGAAACACTGATATTTTAAAAATTTCGCATCGATAGAGGTCAAAATCTGCTCCTCTTAAAAGTCCGTGTATAGGAATTTATGTTGAAATGTACACTGCTTGACACTGAAAATGCGACACCAAGAAGGAGTAGTTAGAAATTTATGCAAATTTTAGAGTAGACGCACGTCACTGAGTTATGCGAATGATGTGAAATGGGCAACTCTCCGACGCACGTGAAGTAAGTTATAAGGGAAGGAACGTGCAGAATGGGCAATATTCGTGTCGTTATTTCTACCAGACGAATTATCGAAGAAAGTTGTTTTTTAACCCGGAGGATACGGGTAATAGGAGAGAATGTTAGGCCGCCGTCAACGAAGGCACTTCCAGCAGGTAGACGATTTTACGAGGGGTATGCTGATCGCATTGAGAAGGGCGGGTTGGTCCTTACGTCAAATCGCAGCTGATACCCACATGGATGTGAGCACGGTGCATCGTCTATGGTGAACATGTTTGGAACAAGGGAATGTGGGAAGAAGGAGGGGTGCAGGTGCAGCCAGAGGACGTCAGCACGCGTGCATCGATGCATCCGCCGACAAGCTGTGGCGGTCCCGCTAGTCACTTGCACCGCGATTCTGCAGCATGGGCAAGATAAGTGATAAGTGATAAGTGACGGTGGACGTGGGCACTGTCCCTTTACCATAACCGTTAATCAGTACAGCACCACATCCACCATTATCTAGAGCAGGCCTGATGGTATGGCCACACGTGGTCTCGCACATGACTCCCAGACCCAGCTCCCGGACCGTCCGGTGGGCAGTCGAACAGACAAAAAAAATGGCCCCGGGAATGCACTCCCACCCGGTCGCCCGGGCCCAGCATTTACTGAGTTTAAATTCAATAGATACATGGGTTAATGGCAGAGTGTTTTAAAAAAAAGAAAAGAGGTGTTGCTTTACATAGGCTTACAGTGCTATGGCTTCAGGTTACATAGGAGTGCATATCTGTTAGTAAACAAACATATTTGATACGGCATTCATACATAGGATTACCTAAATACATACATAAACTTGCATAGAGTTACATTAACTAAGGATATACACTATACATATTGAAAAATTAACTTAAACAAGACATACATTTACATTTCACTTCACTAACGTGTACATTTACATTTCACTGTCATAAGTGCATTAGAAATTTAATCCTACTCATTAAATATATACTTTGCTGGTATACACTATACATCATTATGTCTATAGGCATGCAGAGGACTGTGGCTGCATTTGCTGTACATTAGTACTGAAGATCAGATGCACAGATTATTCTGCTGCACAGAGGTCTGTGCCTAAGCTGGCTAGCTTCTCCATTATTTTTGTTAGCTGGCGGCAGAGATGTTTTTGCTTAACCATATATTTGCAGAATGCCTGCGTATTCGTGGTAGGGATTGGAATATGTAGGCTGTTGGTGAGCGGGCAGGAGGTTACGTAGTGTTCCGGAGTACCCAGGTGGCCACAGCTACACTGATCTGTGTCAGCTATTCCGTGCCTGGCGAAATACCCCGGAAAGGGTCCGTGTCCGGAGATGTAGCGGACTAAATGAGGATTTGAGTAGAGTCTCATTGGATTAACGTATGAAAGATGATAGTATGCCCTTCTGCCAGTTTCTCCAAAGTCCCATTCCGTTTGCCATTTTGAAAGGGCTTGCAGGCGCAGCATTCTTTTAAGGGCGGAGTGTGGCCAGGGTAATGAGAGATCTTCTGCTTCTTTATTAAGGGCAGCGTCTTTCGCAAGGAGATCGGCGGCCTCGTTGCCTCTGTTGCCTGCGTGTGCCTTCGTCCAGGCCAGATGGGTAAGAAGGTGTGAATGTTGCCTTAAGTTGCGTTGGATTTCTTGAACGATTTGCGAGCTGTGCGCCGGATTCTGGATTGCTTGGAGGGTAGACATGCTGTCTGAAATTATGGTTGCTTGCTTGATGTTATTGCTTACGATATAATTTAATGCTCGCTGTATGGCAACTGCCTCCCCTTGGAAGACGCTGTTATTCCCATGCAGATGCCCCTTCCACTGCGTATGTGCCTCTGTGCCTTGGTAGACAATGTAAGCGCAGATACCCTGAATGTTCCTGTGTCGACGAGAACCCTTTCCCGTCTATTGGTTGATTGTGGCCTGAACTCACGGCGTCCGTTAAGAAGACTGCCCTTGACCCCACCGCATAGACGCCAACGTTTAGAATAGTGCCGGAATGGAGCGATGTGGATGACAGAATGGCGAAACGTCATGTTCTCCGATAAGTCACGCTTCTGTTTATCCAGAGACAGTCGCCGCATACGTGTGTGGCGTCGACGTGGAGACAGGTCTAATCCGGCAGTAACTGTGGAACGACCCACTGCGCGACAACGTGGCATAATGGTTTGGGGCGCTATTGCGTACGATTCCAGGTCACCTCTAGTTCTTATTCAGGGCACTATGACGGCACAACTATACTTGGATAATGTACTGCGACCGGTCGCAAGCCCCCTACCTTTACTCGCATCTGCCAACATGCTCTGCAAGGTATACAGATGCTTCCCTGGCCACCGTACTCTCCTGACCTGTCACCAATCGAACATCTGTGGGATGTGATTGGACGGCGTTTGCAGACTCTGCCCCTGCCTCGTTCAGAAGAAGAACTGTGGCAAATGGTTGAAAGGGAATGGAGGGCCATCCCTCAGGACACCATCCGCACTCTTATTGACTCTATGCCTGGACGTGTTTCTTCGTGCATCGCTGTCCGCGGTGGTCTTACAGCCGACGCCGTTCTTGCTCTGTATTCTATCTATCATTTTGAAATAAAGATCACTTATTGCTGCTTGCTGTCTTCGTCGTTTTTCCAAATTTCATCACGTTCTGACCACTCCTTCTTGGTGTTGCATTTTCAATATCAAGCAGTGTATTTCTTTTCCCCTTGCAAAGTAGAATTCTACACAGTGAACACTAGCCTATTTAAGTGATGTGATTATTTCTCTTTTGGGGATCTTTGTGCGGTTTCACACACTGTACGCAGTTTCTTCTCAGGATAGGATTGCAAATGCGAGAATCAATAGCTAAACATTGACGCTAAACAAAAGAGAAGGTAAAGATGCATTTTTATAAGAAATTTACTTTAGGCATTTCAAAAGAATGATTGACAAATCATTTAACATCTCTCGAAACCAAGGAATGACGCAGTAAAGTAATGGGGGAAAACACCAGGCAGAAAAAGCACACATGCGTTCGGGCGACTTGTCGATGTCTGGATGCATGGACGTTTCAGGTGGCTTCGCTGTGAAAGTGTTAAAACATAGTAGTAATAACTACTAAGAAAATAGGTGCTTGTACTATATTTGCAGATATTTTAAGCAGCCTTTGAAGCATTCTTCCCCGTAAATTAATAATAAGAAAAGAACATTAAAATGTAATCAATCAAATATTGGCTTAAAGAAACTTCGGCTCAGGCGAAATGCTTTTGCTGCCATTTGGGTACCTGCGAATAACGCTAACACGGTGTAACACAAATTTAGCGATTAAAGTTTTTAACAAGATTCTCCAGTGATTATATAGCAATTATATGGCTTTATGCATACCAATGTGAAGTATGTCACATAGAGTCGCTTCGTAAGCAGAACTGTTTGACGATAGCAGAACGATAAAGACTTAAATGCTAAACCATGACTAACGCAGCCAAAGAAAATGTGTAAAAAGAAATGCCAGTATCACAAAAACTGATCACAATAAAAAATGTAGATAAAATCGTTGTTAAATTGGGTAATTACTAGTGTAAACAGTCAAATATAGGGATAAAATAGTACAAACTGGGGTTAAGATACGATATTTATCTAGCAGACAGCACAAATAATAACTCGTTACATATATAATTCAGTACATAAGGTAAATTAAGAATAAATACATGTGTGAGTCATATAAACAGAACCAGCATAGATACATAGAAGCAGTTAAAAAGTACACAAGATGGATGCAGTCAGACAAGGAGATTACAGGTGTTAAATTAATTTCCTTGAGACCGAAAGCAGCCTTTTACGATTTTCGTACAAGTTGTAGTCATAGTCAGCAATAAAAATTGTAGGATTACAAACTTCAGAAATTTCCTGTAAAATGATTCGGCCAATTCAGCCATATAATTATGTATTTCACGGATATTTAGTTCACGATGGACTACGGAGTTCCTAATGAACCATCGACAGCTCACCGCCTTCCGCAAAACAATATTCTAAACAACTTGTAACTTTTGCATTTGCGTCTTGCAGGCATATCCCCAGACAGGGCAGGCGTAGGTAAATATGGGACGCAAAAAGGTCTTATAAATGAGTATTTTATTATCAGCATATCGAACGCTGTTCCATAAAGTAATTTTGGTCAAACTATGCAAGTTTCAATCCACCATTGTATCCTACCTGTGTACAATGCAATTATTCTTCAACAATGTTGTTTTGTTTCAAATGTGCTTAAATGGCACAAAAACAAATTGGCCAAAATTTAACAATTTACCTGTTTTTAAACGTAGTTCTTCAGAGAATTTTTATCTAAAGCAAAAGGACGAAACGGCTGCCTGAAATTTCCTACTGGTTCGAGTCCCGGCGAGGGCGTTGCGCATTTCTTCACTTTCCTGACATTCAAACCTACCTAATAAATCTAGAGTGTCGCCCGAACTAAAAAAGCTAGTGGATGATGATTCTCCACTACCAGGATTTGGCGAATGGGTCCCATAATCCCTAGTCGTCCTTTAAAAGGGGAAGTATATAATGTATTTCTCCCTCCTTCTTAGCATGTCTTCGTGGTGTAATGGTCAGCACACTCGGCGCGTATTCGAGAGGTTGAGGTTGAGTCTCGGCGAAGGCATGGCTCATTTTCACGTCTCCAGCATCAAAATAACCTAATAGACTCTACAATTTCAGAAAGCTTTAAAAGTTTCTGTATCACAGTAATGTCGATTATTACCACCTCACTCGTAAACACTAGATATATATTGTATTCCGTAATCAGTCTTAACACTGATTATGGGAATCATATTCATAAAAGTACAGACCGGCTTAGTTAAATTTTTGCTTCCTTGACTGTTAACGAAAACTTATGTTTTAGTCTTCACGTTGACTTGTTTTCAATAAAAATTATCTCGCATTTTTGTCAGCAAAATTAGTGACCACAGCTATTTTCAACAAAGTATCTTGTTTTTAAGAATTTTGTCAATGCTTGTATCATCTCCTTGAAGAATTTAGTTTCCTGAATTTACTGTTACCAGACATTTATCATCTATTGTACTATCTTAAGAATTAATACAAATCAAGTTTTTACTAGGATTTAAGTCGGATATGGGAAATAAGAAAAAAAAAAGTTAGAAATTTTGTGTATAATTTTACATTAAAAATGAAATAAATTATTTTAATTATTTTGCTGCTCTAGAATCTTTTATTGGCCCAAAAGGGACGTTATCCCAAATGGGCTGCTAGTTTCGAAACGCGGCTTTACGTTGAATCTCTATAAACGGCATGTCACCTTTCAGATTGTTGCGCCAAATATTATCGCTCTGTATTATTTTAAAGAAATTAAATAATGAAGAATCTGCATGAATGTATATATGTTTCTCGCGCTGCGAAAAAACAGTTATACCTAGAGACATCAAATTTTGAATAAGTATATCCCTAGCCGAATATGCTCACCTTGAAGCCCGAATTCTCACCTCCTAATGGATTTTACGATGTATTTCATATTTTCTAAAAGTTTAATGAACTTTTGATTAACAAACTCAAAGATTTGAAAGTGAGCAGTGGGAACACTATACGGAATAAAACATTTTTATCTCCAGTGCGCGAAACTGCTTATCGGAAATCTTAAGATATGTTGTTTTTTAAATATTTTGTGATTTTGCTGTTGAATTCAGTTTTATGTGGAGTAAGATCGAAGAATGTGATATTCAGTTAATAAATTTAACGCACAAAACGTTAATAATAAGAAAACAAAAACATTTCGATAGCCATCTTACTAAGAAAACTGAGCATTGATATGACGAACTGACAAAAGAGTGAGAAAAAGCAAAAAATACATCCCAACAATTAATACTGTAACAAGAATTCTAAATTTATTTTAATTAAATAAACATTTTTTGATTTGACTGTTGAACTGTAGGCGTAAGTATGAAAATAATGATGTTTAATAATGAAGCTAAAAAAGCAAAACAAATGGGTTAGCAGGAGAGAACGCAATAGCCGACTACGTAGACTGCGAGCTCAGCCAAAAATCTTTAACAAACCCTTTTTGACAATTGTTAAAAGGTCTAATATCTTTCAGATTTTTAACCCAAATGGGCATTAGTCCAGAATGGCTATTATTCGGAAAACGGCATTTTGTGTCGAATCACTTTTCAAATTGTTGCCACCAAATATTTCCGCCTGTATAAAGAAACTAAATAATGAAGAATCTACATGAATATATGTATGTTTTTCGCCCTATGAAAACCCAACAGTACCTAGAGTCATAAGATTTTAAATAGCATAATCTTCTAGCCAAATATGGGCACCTGGAGACCCGTATTTGGAATTGTCTACTACCCGTATTTGTTTTATTGTCTACTAGGTCGCTACGTGGCCAGCCTTCGTTTGGTTTTTGAATATACCGCAAAAATGCCTAAACAGTAAATTTAAACAACAATAAATTTGTAAACAGCACAGACCAAACAGTAAATTTAAAAACTCTACAGAAATTTACTCTGTAGAACAAATTTATCAGGAAAAAAAACACAAATTTCAATAAAAATGTATTACATATAAAAAATTACAATGAAGTAAGCAATACCCCTTAATACAAATATTAAATTATTCTAATAAATAAATTAACTAACTTCCCGTTGCCTTCTCTCGACAAATGTCCAGTATCCAAGAGATACATTAATTTAAAAACTACACAGAACTATCTCCCTCATTTTTCCGAGTGGCAACAATGCTGATATTAGCATTAATGGCAACAGTGATATATCAGTAACAATAGCTGCGTCCATTGTTGCTGATACAATGAGAGAGAGAATTATCGATCAAAAAATACTAAAACAAAAATCTGAAAGGTTTCAGACTTAAAATTGATTACGTTCAAAGGGGCGATTTTTAACGTTACGTGTGTTACCTTTATTTATTAAATACCATGTTCTACGTCCTCAGACCATAAAATTCAGTTCAACAGCAATATCGGAAAATAATTTTAAAATAAGCATATCTTTAAAATTTCGCTAGAGTCTCATGCGCTGGAGATAAAAATGTTTCTTTTCCTACAGTGTTGCCAATGTTCGCCTTGAAATCATTTAGTTTTTTAATCAAAAATTTCGTTGAAGTGTTACAAAACGTGAAATCGATAATAAAACAAATTTCAAATTCAAATTAGGGCTTCCACATGCCCACATTCTATGGAAGATTACACCATTCAAAATTTGTTTGCTCTAGGTACCGTTGTTTTATCACAATGCGAGAAACATACGTACGTTCATGCAGATTCTTCATTATTTGGTTTCTTTAAATATAAACGGGCGATAATATTTGATGGTAACAATTTGAAAAGTAATTCGTCGTTTAGATTTCTCAACGCAAAATACCAAAACGAAATTAATAGTCCTTCAGGGCAAATTGCCCCTTTGGACTAAAAATCTGAAAGGTTTCAGATTTTAAATTACGTCCAAAGGGGCGTTTTTTTAACATTTTGTGCGATACCTTTATTTATTAAATATCACGTTCTTCTCACTTAAACCATAAAATTCAGTTCAAGAGCAATATTGCAAAATAATTTTTAAATGAGTATATCCCTAGAATTTCCGATACACAGTTTCGCGCATAGGAAATAAAAATGTTTTTTTTTCTACAACGTTGCCATGGTTCGCTTTGAAATCCTTGAGTTTGTTAATCAAAAATTCGTTAAAGTTTTGCAAAATATGAAATCGATAATAAAACATATTCCAAATTTTAAATTTAGGCTTCCAGATGCCCATATTCGCAGAAGTATTACGTTATTCAAAATTGGATGGCTGCAGATACCGTTGTTTTATCACAGTGCGAGAAACATATATACATTTACGCAGATTCTGCATTTTTTAATTTTTTTAAATATAATACAGAGCGATAATATTTGGTGGCAACAATATGAAAAATGAAACAACGCTTATAGTGAATCAACGCAAAATGCCAAAACGAAATTAATAGTCTTTCTGGGCAAATTGCTGCTTTAGACTAAAAAAAAAAAAAAATATCTTAGTCGAATTTTGAAAACATCGCTTTAGGGTGCACTGGCTCTTGTTTAGATGCACCTATGTACCAAATTTCGTAGCCCTGAATCTAATAACTTATGCTCACCACGTACGAAAGGCACACAGACATACACACAGACTCTTCCTTTTATATATATAGATT
>KK116875.1:213691-225973 GCA_000611955.2 Stegodyphus mimosarum | reverse complement strand
ATATTTATTTATTTAATTTTGCCTATATGCTCTCGCACTGTGTATGGTTTTATGATCTTGTCTAGTGTTGTTTGAAAAAAAAAAGTTTGAATATATTTGGTTACCGCAATACTATATGTTACCTTACTTAATATATACTTTTGTTTGGACACAATCGTATTTAGGACATTTTCTTACTTCTTTTCCTTTTCTTTCTATAGGCCCTTTTATTTTTTTTTCTCGTCTCCATTACTTTTGGGCCATTTATTTTGATTTTATTTTGTCCCATATTTTTTTCCTGGCTTTTAGAACTCGTATAAAATATACGAAGTTCCTTTTTACTCTCCTCTGAAATACGAAATTGCCCTTTTTCTATATACCTTTCTTTCGCACCCTAGCTTGATTTTTCGCCCATCGGTGCAGAAAGACTTAGCGGGTGCAAAACAAGACATCTGTCTTCTTTGTCTGTCTGTCTGTCTGTCCTTCCAATAATTTCGAAAAGTGGTAGGTAGTAGAGATTTCTCGTTGGCAAGGGAGTGTTGTATAAGGTCGGAGAGAGCATCAGCTTCTCAGTATTCCCCACACTGTATTGTGGCGGTAGTGTACATGTATAAATATCTCATTTTTTTCTTAAGTTTTTATCTTAGTATTACATGTTTGTCAAAGCAGGCTTTTTAAACTTTAATTTTCCCTGGTAAAGAGGGAGATGGACTTTGCCACTTTACGATACTTCATCTATTACGTTATTCTAGTTTTCTACTTTATCATTTACTCATTATTTAATCAAGTTTTAATTATTTATTTTTACTATTGAATATTATGTATCAAGTACTACAAAAATTTAGTTTCGCTACATTTTACCACGTGATATTTAACAGCCAATAGTTAACCTACGAAAATACACTCATAGGATTGGACGAGAGCACACATGTTGTAGAGACATTAGGTTATTTCGGAGCAGGAGAAATGATAAATAAGCAATGCTTTCGCCGGGACTCGAGCCACGGACCTCTCGAATACGCGTCGAGCGTGCTGACCACTACACCCCAAGGTCATGCTAAGAAGGCTGGAGAAATACCTTATAACGTGACATCTGCTTTCAATAGTGTAAAATTTCACTCCTAAATTCAGTACGAGTGGGGAATCCAACCAGGAAGGTCCATAGAAGAAAACTGCTCGTTCTAAGTAATCACTCAAACGCCTTCGATGATATAAACGGCATGCCTTTATGCCATATATCATGCGAAGCGCATCCTCAAGCCTTCTACGAAAGGTTTAATTTAATCGCTATCTCAATTGCTTACCTAAAATTGCTATGACAGAAATGCCATAGGAAATATGTATTGCTATCGTTAATTGTTATGTGAAATACCTGACTATGTCATGATTGATTCTCACCTGCGGGTGTTAATGTAAAACTGCACCATTTATTTTTAATTCAACGGAAAAGGCTAAAGAAACTAAATAAATATACTGGTCAAGACTGACAAGTCGTGACCAGCTGCAAAGTGACGATCAAAGATCAAAGTTTCTTACTAGCTGTTATAACGACTTCTGAGTATTGAGATATCCGTGAGAGCTTCGCCTTTTGAATGCGCTTTGCATTTCGCTGTGTTTAACATTGTTAGTAGTTTGGAGTGCAGCTACTGATTGTGCTCTGTGATACCGAGAAGAGCTATACGAGTATTTGTTGTGGAAACTTCCATAACTGTACACTGTTTCTGTCGGTGAAAATAAATTTTATTAAGTTATCGTCAGTTACATGTGCATTTAATCTACTATTACAAACCCGTGCGCACGCAACAATACTTTCTTAAAGACATCACAAAAAATATTTTACTCTGACTTTGTCGACAGTGGGTTAAGAAGAAAATACAAACTTTGCATTTTTTTAATGAGGGTAGATGCTAACAGATTTTTAAAACTAGACATTAAATACAACTAAGTTTCTCGAAAAAATTATAAGATGTAATGATATGAGTACAATTCTAAAATACAGGGTGTTTATAAAGTCCCTGTATTTTGATGTTTTGTCCCATTTTGATGTTTAATAACTCATAAGATAATGAAGATATGAACAAACT
Organism: Stegodyphus mimosarum; assembly: GCA_000611955.2. Classification (NCBI taxonomy): domain Eukaryota; kingdom Metazoa; phylum Arthropoda; class Arachnida; order Araneae; family Eresidae; genus Stegodyphus; species Stegodyphus mimosarum. The sequence goes on along the minus strand of KK116875.1, from coordinate 223,910 downwards.
TATGGCATTTATTGATGGAATAACTTACATATTTTCCTTTTCAAGTTTGAATATCTTTACTTTTGTAAATATCGTCTGCGCGTGTGGTTTATTTCAGATAATTTCATTTTCCAGTCTAAATATCTGTACTTTTCTAAGTATCGTCTGCTTATTAATTGCAGTTTTCTCTCTTTTGTTTTTGGCAACTATTGCAATGTTATGTTTACTTTTGATGTATTTGTGCAAAAGTACTAGTACTTTTGTATGTGATGTTTTATTCGACCGGATATTAAGGAGAATGGGCGAGGATGTCCAATTCCTTGGCCACCCAGATCACCTGATATAACCCCCCTGGACGTTTTCCTTTGGGGATTTATAAAGGACAACGTTTACATGAGGAGAGTGTCGAACATAGATGACCTAAACGCCAGAACTACAACCGCAATAGTCTCTGTGGATGCCGACATGCTCATCGGTACCTTGCGTGAAAATGAATATGGACTTGATATTCTCCGTGCGACGAAGGGGGCACACCTGGGAGTTAATTGACAAGGGTCATGTAAGTTTTTGAGTCTATCTAAACATTTATGCTATTAATTTTAATCTATCTTTATTATTTTATGAGTTATTAAACATCAAAATGCGTCCAGGACTTTATAAACACTCTGTATAATAATATGCTGTTTCTTTAGCTTACCTTTATTTTTAATAAGGAAACGTATAATCTAATAAACTTTAATTCCAATAATAAGGCCATTGGTTTACATATGATACTGTAAATTTATATGAATTTTTATTGTACAGTTGAATTAATTTTTTTAACTATTTCATGCTATTGCGTGTATTTTTTCATATATTTATTATTAATTACTACTTGTGTTACGTATTCTATTTTTGTGAATTTGTATATACATTTTTATTAAGTTAGTGGCTCTAGTCAATTTTCTGTATTTTAATGTACTATGATCTGTGCTAATAAGAACTGGAATTTTGTAAATAATTCGAGAAAAGCCTGCGGTAAAGTTTTTGAAAGTCTGACATTAACGTAAAATCTAATGACCTGTTAGATTTTGATAAGCATGAGCTATTGCTTTTTAATTGTAACAATGTCAAAATATAATTTTATATCGCTTTACATTATTCATTCAGTGTTGCTCTGTAATTTTGTGTTACATTTTCTGTACGTAATTTTTCAGTTTTCTCAGAATACTTCACATTCAGTTCGTAGAACATGAAATATCTCCCCTCGCCATTATTTTTGAAACTTTGCTCGAGACAGCCATCTTCCCCATATACCTATATCAAATTTTCTTGTCAAGAAATCTTCATCTTTTGCTTTTTTATTTTCAAGTGACCACATATTGTTATGCCACACATAATAACCGAGCATTTTCTATAGTTATTTGTCAAGTTAATGCTGAAATAAAATTTCACAAAGAGCTTCAAATGTAATAAATGATGTATTACTCCATTAATGCAAAATGTAAAATCCAAAGTAATCTTTTAAGAGATCCATTAAACATACGACGAATTTCCTAACTTCACATTGTTATCACCACCATGGAAGGGGATTCCCACATTAGACCAAAGGGTTTGCAGCAGTTGTCTCTGAAATCAAATGTCAAATTCCGTTGTTTCATGAGAATTTTGTCGCCCATTTAAAACTCTCAAGAAAAGTTTGCTACGAAATAAGTAACATTGCAGTGATGTACAGGAAGATTTCATCATTTGAAGTGAATACATATTAGATATTGTGCATTAACCAGCAAGATGAGGCTCCTCCACATTACGCGATTGATATCCGCCGGCACCACGACGTAACCTTTGGCCTGCCAGATCATCGGACCTATCAAGCATGAACTTCTTTTTCTGGGATCGCATAAAGAGTTTTTGTACGAGATGACAGTTCTTTCATTTGAAGACCTCGTCGCTCGAATATCTGTAACTGCCAGGAGGATCGTTGACATGCCAGGAATCTTCCAGAGCGTAAGGAATTCGATGCAACGCCGCTGTCAGGCCTGCCAGAGGACTTCTGGTCGTAATTTTGAACACCTGTTGCATTAGAATCTTTCAATAAAGTATTTTCTGTCCCATTAATGTATTGCTGTTACTGTTCTTTTTCTCTGCTTCTTTAGAGCAACTACAGTACTTGCAACTAAGGTATTTGCAACCTTGCATTCCTATGTGATTTCGAGTCGTCTCTGTACCCCCTACACAAACTGCAAGTTTGCCGGACTGGTATCGAATCACCCTGTATATGACAAAGCCTCAAATTTTTAAACTTTATGGTGAAAGAATACTTTGGGTATGTGAAAAAAAGGAAATAAAAAAGGATCTTCAAATGCTTCTCATTGCCATAAAAAAGTCTAAAAATATCAGATTTATAATATTTATATATTTTATATATTTTTTATTCACACATATACACTTTCCGAGAGCGTACGGTTAATGCCCCTTTGGACTAAGGATTCCCGATGCGCAATCTTGCGAGCTGGAGATAAAACGATTTTTTCCGTACACTGTTGCCATACTCGCTTTCAAATTGTTAGTATGTTAATCGAAAATTCGTTAACAAAATAGGAAATAGACAAAAAAACAAATTTTAAATTCCAGATTCGGGTTTCCAGGTGCTCATATTCGGTGGAGGATTACGTTATTCAAAAATTGATGACCCTAGGTACCGTTTTTGTTTTTACAATGCGAGAAACACACGTACTTGCATGCAGATTCTTCATTAATTTCTTTAAATATAATGCAGGACTCTAATATTATGGTGAAAATTGTTGTCACCAAATATTACAAAAGGTGATACAAGGCTTTTAGTGATTCAATGCAAAATGCCTTATCGAGACTACAGCCCTTCTGAGCTAACGTCCAAGATCATTGCTCGCTCTAAATCACATTTCAATTTGAATTTCCTAAAAGATTCAGAAATCACAAGCATGTATCTTCCATTCCATTCCTGAAGGGGGGCGAGGTAAAACCTATTCTGAATCCCGCTCCTTTTCTTTTGGTTTTAAGCAAGTTTGTAATTTGGAAGCAGGAGTCATGAAAAATGAGCAACGCCCCCGCCGAGACTCGAACCTATTGAATACGCGCCAAGAGTGCTGATCATTGCACCACGAAGGCATGCTAAGAAGGCGGCTGAAGTACCCCATATACTCCCCCTTTTAAAGGGCGACTGGAGACCAAGGAGCCCAATCACCAAATCTCTGTGGTGGAGAATCATCATCCACCACCTTTTTTAGTTCGGGCGCTACTGTAAAGACATTGGGATTTTTGATACTGAGAGACTTCAAAAATGAGCAATGCCCTGGCCAGGATTCGACTCTTAGACCTTGCGAATACGCGCCGAGTATGCTGACCATTGCACCACGATGGCTTGCTAAGAAGGCGGGGGGAAATACCCCATAAGTTTGTCATACGGAATAGAGCTTAAAATAATATCTGACGATGATTCACATTTCTTGAATCAATTTTTGAGGAAACATTGGCGGATCTTATTGTAAAGCATTTTAAGATGGTCCTTTTATTGATTACAATCTAATATTGTGGACAGATAAACAGAAATATAATTAACATCATTTTCAATTATGCAAAGCATTACCATTCGCGCTAAGACTCTTGCGTCAATGAGTTTATTTACACAATGTCGTCATATGATGAAATGAGAGAAAAAACACTTGCAGAATTATGTTTGGCTATGAAATTGATTACACCAGGGGTCCTCAACCGGTGATACGCAATAGAAAAATAGGTGGTACTCAAAGAAGCAAAGTATTTTAAAATAACAAATTCAAAAATTAAAACCTCAACATCCTGATTGGGGTTTTCCTCTAACACCCGTAAATGTATGCGATGTGAGCTTTATTCAAGAGTGGTGGTGGCAGTAGTACTTTGTAGTGGTGGTATAAAAGGTTTTCAATTTTTGTTTAGATAGTGCGCGTAAGTCAAAAGGTTTAGAACCGCTGGATTACACCATTTGATAAACTGTTCTTCGTAGAAAGGGGGGAAGACTAATTTAAAATTAAATATATTTAGAAGTATATCGATGGCAAAACTAGTAATTCGGATAACTCGAACAAACTGGAATTTTACCACAATAAAAAAGACCTGAGAAAGCTTTTAAAGTCTAAGATAAAATATTGATAAACCATTAGGTGTCTTTCACATTCCACCTTTCCATCAAACCATTTTCAGAATGGAAAATAAGTAGACTGATAGCTAGTCTATAAGCCGTATTCTATAAGGTCGCCGCCCTTTTTCTGCTTAATTCTGTTCACAAAAAGCATTTATACCTGCATTTAAACGAATTACCAAACGGTCTTCATGATTTATTTAAATAGCCAATGAAAAAGGATATCCAGATTAGTCACCTATCACAAATAACTTCAAAACGTATAGTCTTCTTCATAAAATGAAAGTAAATTTTCATAGTAATAATAAATATCGTAGAAAACATGGGCACCGATTAATGTCATTCTTGACGCAGAACTTTTCCATCTAAGGAAAATTCCTATTATATCAACATTTTTCCTTCTTTCATACTTTTACCTGAAGCCTTTTCCACGCATAAAATTCATCAAGTCATTAACTTCCTTTTGTAAAAGTTTTTTATAACTTACATTTTTTTATATTCCAGATAAGTATTCATCAAAGTAACTGATGACAAGCACTGCATACTCATAAATGCAAGGTCCATAAGCAGACTACGAGCTCAAGCATAAATTTTGGAGACATAATGCACCTTGAAAAAGCTTTTATCTCACAGAAAGTTGCAGATGAAGGACAGTATCTGTCGATCCCAAGATAAAGCTATGATACCTTCGTCTGATGTCAAATATCAACTATATTTTTCATCGCAAGCCAGTGTTGAAATGTTATGTTCCATCGCACACTAGTGTTAGAAAGCGATCTTTAAAGATGCTTTTGTACCTCAGCCGTTAAGAGCTACGGTAATTTACCACAAAGAAAAAGATGGTTCCGCAATTACGGAAAATGTCGGTCAATTAAAGCCGTTCTATGAACGGCAAACATTCCGTTAGTAAGCGAAATTTTATTAACAGCCCCCGAAGAAAGTTAACCACTCTTATATAAGTATGAATCAGGCGCGGGAGGAGCTAGACGAAGTAGTGACAGCACCTAAAGTCTGCACATAGGATTTTAAGGAGAAATCAGGCCCGTATAAAGAGAAATACAAAACGGACAAGGATCGAATAAATGTCGAAGAAAGTGTCTGTCACTATAGCGAAAAGAAGACTCTAAAACTAACGGAGAACAAGTAAAGCCCATAGCTCAGGGGAAAAGAAAGCGAAGTTTCCAGCGTCGACATCCGTGCAGAGCCTGATATGCAAGCTCCAAGCGAACCCAAAGACCAGTATAATCCCAAAAAATTTACCAGATTCCTCGATCAACAGAAAGGGAGAAAGCAATCAAATTTGAGAATCGAGCATCCAAGGAAATCTTAGAAATTACGAGACCAGCCCTCAAGGACTAGACGGAACGATCAAGGAAATACAATGGCAAGGATAATCCAAGAAGATCTTAAAGATTAGTCACAAGCTTTCAAAGCTCAAAGGGCAACGCGAGAAAGATGAGGATAACGAACCATAGTAACAGACAAGGAGAATCTTTTAAAATGAAGTGGCCCAACGAAAAGTAATTTATTGTGAAAAGAATGTCACTATGTAACCAGATCAAGCATCACGGCTACACTGGAAAACAAATCTGATATGTACACCACATGACTTCCTTGTACGTAATATTAAATTATATGCATTTTGCATTTCATTTAAACTTATTGGATTGAATTAAATCTACCTCGTCGATAACGCATAAACCACAGTAGAATAAATGCACTCTTTAAAATTCACTATATTTGTTCACACAAGCGATACCCTGGCGCTAGATTCATTTAACAGGTTCATTTCTTAACTCGGAATACACAAAACGTTATATCATTAGAAGAATTATCTAATCGTTTGCCACATGTTCTATTCAAATACTATAATAAATCTAAAGCATGTATAAAAGAAATTAAACTAAAAAAAAGAAACAGTTTTTCACAGACAATACTGTATTTCTATTTCAATGAATTTAATTCTCACTTAGCGACTAGGCAAAATACATAAAATCTCCAAATATCTACATTACAAATTACGAAGTAAATCTTAAAGTAAATCTTAAACACTTATTTCCTGGAATAAATTCCAGAATGGATTAAGCATGATTTAATTGATGATTTGATTTAATTGACGTTTCAAATGTAAGCAAATATGGTTGCTGTATGGCATAGGTTCCCAACCTTTTTCGAACTGGTGCCCCCTTTTCTAGTGAATATTTCAATACCGCCCCCTAGAGAAATAAGAGCCTACGTAATGCATGGTGAAAACAAGAATTAAATAAAAAAAATTACTAATAGACAGAATGTTGTTGGAATTGAAAACGCTACTGAATTTCTTCGTTATTTAAAAAGAAAAATAAAAGTTTTAGCTTACCTGTTATAAGGACAGGCAGGGGTTTTGATGATACGAAATAATCCATAATAAACTATTGCTTTCTAAATAAATAAATTGACAGTTTCAGACAGCACTCAAAAGGCATACTTAATTATTATTAACAAGTATTTTTATTAAAATTTAAAGGCATCGAATTTCTAACTTAACTAATGAGAAGGCTGAATTTGATGCATTTTAAGAAGCTTGTTAATATCAGGCTCGATTTTACTTAAAAACAAACGTAAATCGCCGCGTTCAGTTACATGGAGCCGATTTCTCTTTTTCGTTACCAATGTTGCTACAGCACTAAATCCACGTTCTGCTAAATATGAAGATGGGAATGCTAGCAGAAATCGTTGCACAATCGACCATAATCTTGGATACAATTGCGAAATCGACTTCTGCAGCCAAAATTCTTGGTAGCCATTCTTGAATTTAATTTTTAATTCCTCATTTGTCGTCAGTTCTATCAGTTCTTCTTCTAACTGAGATGGTCCTGCTGTGTTGACATTGGAAAAAGGATCCAAAACCCAGTCTGGTATGTCCATGTTTAAAATGTCCTCGAATCGTTCCTTGAAGTCATTGTAGAGGTTTTCCAAGTGCTGACAGTAAACAAGCAAGTCGTCGTGCTTGAATGATACTGCTGATAAACATGGGAAGGTATGGAATTCACGTCTGCCTATATTTCTTTTATATAATAGCAGTTTAGACACGAAAGCAGCAATGCTATTTTTAGTCTTAATCAAGTTTAAGTCTTCTCCTTGAAGTTGGAGATTGACATCATTAAACAATTTATAGAGGTCTGCTAAGTACGCAATATCGTTTTTTGATGCGATGAGGTTGTCGCGCAATTCCGTGTCTTTGTTTCCTAGGAACTCTATCACAGATTCAAACAGATTGTAAAATCGAGTCAAACAAGTACCTTTTGAAAGCCAGCGCACCTCTGTGTGAAGCAGCAATCGGTTGAAATCTTCATCATTTGCAATGCAAAGCTGACTAAATAATCTGTCATTCAACGAGTTACTTCTGATTTTATTAACTGCTCTTATAACATATTGCAGTGATGTATGGAGACGTTCGCTCAAATTTTTCGCAACCAAATGCTGTCGATGAATTACGCAATGCACAGCAAGCACGTCCGGAACTTTATTTTTTAAGCATGCTATGAAGCCTTTGTGACGCCCTGTCATAGCCGGTGCGCCATCCGTAGCAACCGACAAAATATTATTAAAAGGAATTTCCTTTTCGTCAAAAAACTTTTGCAGTGTATCAAATATGGTTTCTCCTTTTGTATCTGTTTCCAAATTGGTAGCAAACAACATTTCTTGACATATTTTTTCATCTTTGATAAACCTCACGTACGACAATAACAATGCTTCATTGGTTGGTAAAGTGGACTCATCCAGCTGAATTGAAAATTGACAAGTCTGCAGATAATTGCACAACGATTCTTCAATGTTTTCAGCCATCTCATCAATTCGTCTTTGCACAGAATTATTGCTCAAAGGAATTTTTCGGATAATATCTGTAGCTGGTTTATGGAGCACGGTGGTTATTACTTCTTTAACTGCTGGTAAAATTAAATCTTCCCCAATAGTATGTGGCTTGCCTGTTTTAGCAATCAACAATGAGATATTGTACGAAGCTCGAAGTCCGTCATCGTCTTGTTTAGAAGCTGATGAAAATAATTTTGATATAGTTGGCTGATTTTCAATCTTCTTTTTTATCTCTAGAAAATAGGTCATATCTCTGTCTTTCTTATCCGGATGCATTTTATTAAGATGATCTTGAAGCCTAGAAGGTTTCATCGCTTCATTCGAAAATGTTTTTTGACAAATAAGGCACAATGGAGATGATGGATTTGAGGGATTTTCGATAAATCCGTATTTTATATAATCCGCACTGTACTGCCGCCTCTTCTTTTTTGCTTCCGACATGGGTTTTTCTTTACTTATACTTGATCCAAGTTAAGGGAGCTGCAAGGGATACTGCCGGTTTAAATAATATAAGTTGAAGTAGCAAAATATTAAGGCAACGCCGTTTTCATCGTACGCAGTACATGCTGCGATGAACGATAGATAGTGTGAGCCTGAGTCTGTAGCATTCTGCGGGGCTGTTCTATTTTTAGCTACCTACAATTTTTGATCGGGTAAACCACTGGTGACGATTTGTCTACTCCGCCGCCGCTTATTTCGGCGCTCTAATTTTTTCCCGCGTCCAACGTCGCCTACGCACTTTTACAGACTCTCTTAGAATACAGTTTAGTTGGAGATCTCGCTATCGTTGCCGCTTGTAAGTGGCATTTTTTAGTCCCAGTGACATTTTTTGTAAATGTTACGGCCAAAGCCCGAAATCGGCCAATTCGCATTTTGGCCAACGTTGCTGTAAACTTACCGGCGAATGTCCAATCTTTTTGTTGATTTCTGGCTTTGACCGGCCAATTTGGGAAAAAAGAAATCAAGGGCAGATGGTTTTACACACTGTTAAAAATGAAGTATTTAAAAATGAGTACTTCTGTGAGTTCAACGAGTAGAAACTATTCAGTGAACGCATATGCTGTAACAATGTGATAGTGTGAAGATTAGATTTGCGCCCTTCAAAATGACGAATTATATCTTAAGCAAATGCGTTGCGTATCGAGTATGAATACAGAGGCAAATTGAGTACTCAATTTGTCAACTACCTTTAAGGGTGATCCTTAGTCTTTTTCTGCTCTATAGACTCAATCTACCATTATCACATCAGGCTTTGGCCAAGAATTCCCAGCCACTTCGCGAAATGGCCGGCCAAAGTATAAAATACAATATTAATTGCAAGTATTTCGGACTTTGGCCAAACCTCTTGGCCAAAACGCGAACTGGCCGAACTTCGGGCTTTGGACGTAACATAAATATGTACATAAAGACAATAAAGATATATTTTTGCACTGAAGGCTTTTCCTTCTGATATTATGAACTCCGGTTCTACTGCTCCTTTCACTAAAATGGTGACCCTTTCAACAAAAGTCAACAGTTTTCTGCGACTTTTTGGAGTGCATCTCGCCAAACTGGCAAGACAGGTTGCTAGTTTTAGCACATGCAGCCCCAGAATCGTACATACTAGAGAGGTATGTCTTTCTCTGAACAGTGAAGTCTCATATCGAAATATGTGAATTTTCGCACACGTGATAGAAATGAATTATCAGCGTGATTTTAGTCTTTTTTAGACTATATTTGGCTAATCTTCCAACGCCCCTCTGTGCCATATCAACATATCAACGCCCCCTAATTTTCTCTGGGTTTTTTACAGCCCCCCTGAAAGCCTGAAACGCCCACAAGAGGGCGTTATCGCCCACGTTGGGAACCTATGCTGTATGGTAAAATAATTAGGCTTTGCTGCACTTGAACAATTTTTAAATTGTTGATAATTCTACAAATATTGCATGAGGATTTACTAAAAGCATGAAAACAACCGGAAGACAAAAACAACATAATTCAATCGTTTTTAAAGCAAAAAATGCGCAATTTACCAATATATAAGAATAAAAAATCTGAGGACACTGAGCCGAGTAACAGACTGGGTATTTATACATTTATGTGCTTTTCGTGCGGCCGATTGCAACCAAACAAGCTGATGCACATCTGCATATTATAATAGTCCTATATAGAAAATTTCAACGTTCTGAGGCTGCTCGTTTTTGAGTTATGCGAGATACATACATAAGTAAGTACGCACAAATGCCACAAAAAAATTTAGAATCCATT
>KK116875.1:192919-213635 GCA_000611955.2 Stegodyphus mimosarum | reverse complement strand
CCTTTTTTCTGTCCTTACGTATAAATGTCACGCAAAAACATCGTTAAATTGTATTCGATAGCTGTCAAAATGGATATTTTCGTTCAAATAATGATACCTGAATTTTTTTGCGATTACAATACTCCCTTTTTAGTTCTGACAAGGAAGTAATAAGTGCAAATTCATTTCTGTTTCTTTAAATATAACTTCCGATTATTTTCATATGTGTATTTGAAACTGATACTCTATGTTTTACCTCAATTTGGGATTTGTGAATTTTAAAGAGTAACTCGAATCGCTTTTATTTACGAGCTTTAATGTGTTTACTAAAATTTGCTTTAACACAAAGACAAACTTAAGTTTTTCTCACAATTAAAAAGACTGTAAACAGTCCTAAAACCTTAATGTAATGAGAACAATAGTAACTTATCTAAAGTATGCATTAAATATTTGAAACTAGAAATTCATTTAATGTGCTGAAGAACTTGGTAAAATGTAAAACAAAAAGGAGCTAGACGTTTAGTGTTCGTGCAAATGAATGGACACTAGCTATTTAAGGAAAGGCTCTCCATAAACACTTTGCTTTTATACCAGACTAAATTAAAATGTAGACATGAACATGAGCTTTGAGTGTTATGTCTAAGTGTGCCAGACGATTTACCAGGTAGGAATTTTGATACGACATTGAAGTTTTGGGTGGCCATAATTAAACTGACAGTGCTCACAGTGTTCTGTAGCGCGATTTATTTGTGAGAATGACGCCACATTTTGTAGGAAGATTGAACAAGACGGGGGACGAAGGATTCCGCGAAAAAACAAATTAGTTCCAAAAGTCACCACTAGAAGATTATTTGGCGCTGTGTAATAGAAAATAGAGTGTTAACAAATGCAAATTAATACGGAATAAAATTACCTTTTATTATGCACATTTTCTGATTTAGTTCAAGTGCAATATGGCAACACTTTTAAAAAAGCGTAAAATCTACATAAACACCGATAAAGTTCCGTGATCTGCAATATCATGGACGCTGAGCAGAAATCCTTAAGTCCAAGGTCTATCAAGGAGTGGTCCAGAACCTGGCTACGTTGAAGGATAACATATCACGGACTTGTACGGGAGATTCCTGCAGACATGTTACTTTCTGCTGTTGTGCATACTGTGCACAGAATGCAATATGTGGTCCACAACAATGGCAGCCACATTGAACCTCATTTGAATGCAAAATAAAAGGTAATTTCCGTATTGATTTGCATTTGTTAACACTCTATTTTCTATTACACAGCGTTAAATATTCCCCTAGTGGTGACTTTTTGAACTAATTTGTTTTTTCGACGAATCCTTCGTTCCTCGTCTTGTTTAATCTTCCTACAAAATGTGACGTCATTCTTGCAAATAGATCACGCTACAGAACACTGTGAGCACTGTCAGTTTAATTATGGCCACCCGGTATTTGAAACATAACATAGACACATGACTGTTCATATAGCACGAAATGGAAAGCGGGAAGCTTTAACGGATATTAAATTAAGTTGTTATGCACATGTATATGCATATTATTCTAAGTAGTTAAAAATGTTTATTAAAGTTATAAATTAGTAGTTATAAATATTTGTTATCTGAGTGGTTATAAATGTTTGTTAAATGCACTTTGCTAAAGTACCTTTGCTCCTTTTGCTTTGTTCCTTCCAGAAGAATTGGGAGAAAGTCCAGATATGCCAAACTGAATCTTATGAAGAAAAGACAAAAAAAAATTCTTCTCCTTAGATGTAAATGTTTTTCGAAAGTTTTGGCTCAGTGGGACTTTTAGAATTGTAACACATTCGCTACACGTACTCTAGCAAGGTCATTAAAACTTTTGTTTTCGAATTATGTAAATCCTGTTGAAAACTACTGCAGGATTTTATTTTATGTTTATTAACTAGTTATCATTTTTCACTTTACTGTCATTTACCTTTCGTCGGCTCCCATCAGAATGCAAATTAGGTAGTGCATTTAAAGAGAGACTTCTTGTAGCGGCTGTTTCTGAACGTGTTACTGTTACTTCTCCCAGCTTCTGAATTACTTGAGGTCTACCTTATCTTTGCTACTCACAATAGCTTGTGCAAACTGACAACCTAATCAGATGCTTGCTTTTCTTGTAAATCTCATATTTGAATATTCAAATTTTACTTTAAATTTGTTTCTATTATTCCTGTAAGCTGGAAAGCCTGTTTCTGTTATTTACACAAGTTGTGTAAATTATTAGGCTGACGAACTAATAAAAAAATTTTATTTCTAAGCGTAGTGTTACTTAGAGGATAAGACAGGCCGACAATTCACTTGACTACTTTTATGAAGTCAGAGATCAATATTTAAAGAAGTTAGTTCTGAAAAGCGTGCCACAGTTAAATTATTTTGCTTTCTATAGACGGATTTCCTACCGTCTAACCAGTCTTTAGTTCTCCAAATGCACTAATGCTACGGTTCATAGAAAGAAAGAAAACGGTGGAAACGAGACAGGAAGGTTTATTCAAATTTCCATTTTTAAATTCATATCAACACCGGAGACTTTCTTGTAGCCAGAATTCAAATAAGAATTTCTATAACGCTTTAGAGTCATGGGTTTGGTTTTAGTTATGCAAGCAAACAAACGTTTCAAACACTACATATGCATGCCTTCCTTTTAGCACATCCAAAAGTCAAAATCGAGCTCTTTGGGATTTTCAGGAGTCTGGAATTCTCTATTTATTTTAGTACAATCTTATGTCCGAACATGTGTTCTGAGTGCATGTCATGCAGCGAATGAGGATCGTTCGAGACTCGAATAAAAAATTCAGTTATTTATTTGTGAAATATTTCTTTTTTCCATTTCTTACTTTTTTAGGCTGGCAATTTCGAATACAATTCTCTTTGCAGGTCACCATTAGATAGATGCTGATATTTCGTAAAATCAGAACATCGCTGGATTACATTATTTCGCAAAGATTAAGGAATATTTTTTTAATGTTTGTATGTGCGTAGTAGCAATCGTGGCCAGTTAAACACTGTTTGTATTGTAAACAAAATTTTTTTTATACAAACACCGCTAAATCTGCACACTTTACAGTCCACTCTTCCTCTATCAATCACATCTGTGCTTTTTACGTCTTTATAACAATTTTAAAAAGTTAAGCGGTATCGTATTAGCAGAGCAGCAAACGAAACAAGAATGCTTGAACCATACCAAAGATTAGGTGAAGTATAATACAGCTATGGTTTTATTTATTCCTACTGGTTAACATCATAGCTTTGAAATTTTTATACACTCACGTTTGTGAAAATTGCAACACCAAGAAGGAATCGTCATAATTGAATGCAATTTAATACACAGTTGAGTGGTAGTGGTACAAATAAATGATTAAATGTTCAAAGCAAACAAACAAGAACACGAGATCAGAATCAGTATTTTGTGTGGCCACCACGCGCTGCAATAAGTGCTGCTACACGACGTGGCATGGAGTCAAACAAAGTTTGAATGTCTGACTGAGGAAGAGCATTCCATATCGTTTGTACGCGTACCCAAAGTTCGTCTGCAGACGCAACAGGACGAGGATCACGAGCAAGACGCCGACCAATGACATCCCACACATGTTCAATTGGCGACATATCCGGGGAACACGCAGGCCAAGGAAGAAGCTGTACCTGCTGCGCTGCAAAGAAGGATTTAACAATCCGAGCAGTATGAGGGCGGGCATTGTCCTGTTGAAATACAGCGCCTGGCAAGCTTTGAAGGAAGGGAACAGCTTCGGGCTGTAGAACTTCACGGATATACCGGTTGCTGTTCAGATTGCCCACAATTCGTAGCAATTGAGATCGTCTATGATATGCTATGGCGCCCCAGACCATAACTCCGGGTGTTCGTCCACTGTGGCGTTCGATAATGCACTCCGGAAGGTGGCGTTCACCGGCATAGCGTCTGACACGAATGCGGCCATCATGGTACCACAAATTAAAGCGGGATTCGTCAGAAAACACGACATGCTGCCAATCAGCACGCCAGTCTCTATGCTGATTGGCCCATTGTAGCCGCAGGCGGCGATGGTCGTGCGTTAGGGGGATCCTGTATAAAGGAGTCCGTGCGCGCAGTCCACACTGCAGCAGACGTCTACGAATTGATGAAGCACACAATGAAACACCTGTAGCTATTGACCACAGTGCTGCCAATTGTCTAGAGGAAGCTGTACGGTCCGTCCGCGCCATGCGGACCAGGTGTCTATCATCGCGAGCTGACGTCACATTTCGGGGTCCACTCCCGGATTTCCGAGTTGTCCGACACTCGTCCGTCCACTGCTTCCAAACGCGCATCACTGTGCTGCTGTTACGCTGCACACGAGAGGCTACTGCACGATACGACAATCCAGCTTCACGAAGGCCGATGATTCTCCCTCGTTCAAACTCTGTAAGTTGTTCAAATCTCGCTCTCTTTCGTCGACGAGGCATAAGTACAGATTGAGTTAACGTTTACCACTAGCCGATAACCATACACGCCTCGCTACAGCCGTCTATTTATTCGGATCCATCAGCCGTTCAGAGGGCGCTGCTCAGCATACGCATGCGCTACGGATTTGCAATTCTAATCATTTGCATATCATGCGCTACTTTGCATTTCCTGAAAATTTCAGCTCACTCGCGTAAGTCCTTCATGGTGTTGCAATTTTCACAAACGTGAGTGTATCATCATTGACTGAAGCGTATGCAAATACATGCGTCATGAAGTTCAGAAAAGAATCGCATGACAAGGATTAATTTCGACACGAAGCCATTCACAAAGCCTATGTGACTATTCTTTGGATTGAAAGAGTAAGTAACCAAATAAAAACAGGAACTTCGGAGACTACTGCAATTAAAAGTTTAATATTCTTTATGTTACATACACATACACATGCTATATATATATATATATATATGTCATGTTTTCGGAACACAGTCGGGATGGCAGAGTGGTGTGGTAAGTCGAGAAGAAAGAGTTGATACCAAACTAAATTCAGCCAATTAACATCTTTCTTTGCAGATTTGCAGGCACGTTAGAATAATTTCTTGCAGACAATATACTCTTTAATCATAGTAATTACGATTATTTCTTATATAATTAGATAAAAAAATGCTACGTCATAAGCGGCGCATATATACTTGCATGTCAGAAGTCAGGGAAAAAGGGACGTAGTTCCTCGCGAAGCAGTATTTATACTGCGTAGATGCAAATACGATTCCAAATCCATGATTGGTCAGTTTTACTTTTAGTTACCATTTTTAAAGCAGCATTACGTAATTTCGAATGATCTCGAATTTGAGAGAACAGATGAATTTAGGGGAAGACCACCAAATTTAGCATGTTAATTTTGAGATCGCCAATTAGTTTTTAAAACAGCTATTATATCTTGTTATATCTTACATATATATATATATATCATAGGAAAGAAACGTTACACATGCATTTAAACTCCACTTTTACCTTTTTCTTAAAAAAAATGTTTCATTTTTAACGAAACTGCAGCAATTGCGCATTTCGTAATTGCTAAACTTTGTTCTTATAACCTTTTAAGAAAACTTAACTTTTAAACTTTCGTAGTTTCTAAACTTTGTTCTTATAACCTTTTAAGAAAATGTCTTCTGTCTTTTGAGTTTTATATTATATATATATGTGTGTGTGTACTGTTCGCCAAACTTAAAGAATAATCTGAAAATATATTATCACCAATAAAGTCTTCAGCTAACGTTGTAATTACATATGCCAATTAACTGCAAGGGAACGAGCAACTATACTTTTGTCCATTGGTTAAGAAACGCTTATGCAGAGAATCCGGATGTATAGTGTTGTCTAAAGCTTATGTGTCTTTTGAAAGTGATTAGTATTTATAATCTACTATTCAAACGGATCATTTAAGAAAAGGCATAAGCTGCGGTTAATCAGTAAATTCAATACGTGGGGAGGACAAATACAAATGGATGTCATCCAAGATCTGAATAGCCTTCAAAATCTGATACCAAGAACTTCGAACCATTCCTTAAACAGTGAATTAGCAAATAGCTGGATCGAGGGCTAGTAAAAGCAGCAACTGTTTCCTAAATCCGCTTTTTGTCATTCTGTACTCAAATAAACCATAACGTTGTAGAGTCACTAGGATTTTTGATGCTGAGAGACATGAAAAATGGGCAATGCCCTCGCTACGGCTCAAACCTTGGACCTCTTGAATATGCTCCGAGTGTGCTGACCATTACACCACGAACGCATGCTAAGAAGGCGAGAGAAATACCTTACAAAAGTTAGTATAAAAGAATTATATTTATATCGTCAAGCTACCCTTGCAGATAGAATCAGCCATTCTATTACTATACAAAGACTTCACGAGGATGCAATTTATGCGAGAAAGCCAATAGTTTGCAACCTACTCTCTTCGTCTTCCAGTGGAGCCTTTTTAAGGGGATGTCATCGTCATGTTTAGTGGAGCCAAGATGAATGAAAGCGTGTTTAATGATAAGTCCAGATACAGACTTATCTACGATTACGTATATATTTAATAAATACAATATTAAAATCTCATTCATATAAAGCAAATTAAATTTTAAATTATGAGAATTTTACTGCAAATAAAATAAATTGATTAATTATTGCTGTGAACAATTTGCAATATCATTAAATTCAGAAAACGTAAGTAAATAAAATGCAAGTATGTAAATACAAGAAAAATAATACGATCCTAAAATTTTATCTTGAAAACCTAATTCTTTTTTTTATTTTTAATTTGCATAAAGTGAATAATTGTTGAGCAAGCAGGGAACAGATCTTTTAAAGGGGAGAATGCCCCCAAGCCTAACTCTTCAATTATTCAATTCGTGTTTCATCATCTATATAGGTTTAGCTTAGAATAAATTTGTTTAAGAATACCGTTAGCGTAGATGTTTTCCTAACTGTTAATGCTTGTCCCTATTGAACATCTCTGATGTCAAAATACTAGGAATCAGGAGATACCACTCGAACGGATACGACAGCTTGCTCACCAGTCTTGAACCCGACTGAGCAATCATGAGATAAAACAGGCGGCAAGATTTCAAAGCGCCAAATGCCTTCCCAGATGTCTAATCATGTGAAAGTGCACTTCCGAAAATGCGGCGTACAGTTACACAAGATCTGATCAATAGTTTCATAAATTCTATGTGATGGAACTGTGTGAATTCAAATTCTGTTAGATTTGATTGTATGCCATGTAAAAGAAAGATTTCTTGTAAAATATGGAAGATCATTTTTGCATCATTTTTAAATATCTATAAATTTGATTTTAAACATTATATTTTGAGATTAATGAGCATGGTAATTTTTAGTACTTCCGTGCAAATGAGTTTTAATAATTTTCAGTAAGTAACTGTTGCGTTTTATTTTTGTGAATATCCTGTAATTTTGGCGAGTAGCATATTGAAAAGGCAAGGCAAAAATACGAAACTGAAAACAACTATTCAAAAATTAATGATTTATTTTAATTTGCCACATAGTTTATAAATACTTCAAAAGAAAACTCTTGGGTGTGCTTACTTTTTTCGGAAAAACTATTACATAACCAAGCAAAATAGAAATCATTACCATTCAAAGGAAATATGTATTGTAAAAACCATGGGAAAACTTAAAAAAATACACTGCTATATTTTGAATTATTTAGTCTCATGTTTATTAACTAAGCGCTCGTGTAAAACTTTGCAATGGATTAGTATATAGATATATTTTTCATTTGTTTTGCTATGATTTTATGTTCTATTCTTAAATTAGCATCGTAAAATAGCTGCTTAGCTGAAACTTTTTCTGGTATTAAACTGATAATTACATACCAATACCAGAATGCCGTTTCTTTTAATTTTAAGATTTTTTTTTTACATTTTAATTGAATTCTTCGAATTATTCGATTGTAATCTTAAGTTTTCAGAATGGAGTTTTAGATAATTATTTTTTGAGTTTAATGAGCAATTAAAACTTACTGTGAACTAAAATAAAAATTTTAAATTCTTTTTCTTAGAATCGAAATATTAATCCATGAACTCATTTGTTGTACTCAAGTTTGTCTAATGCATCTCCAATACCTTAATCTAATATATTTTTAATAAGTCATAAAATATTTGAGGCTGAAAATAAATCAGGATTTAAAAATTCATAAACAACAGTTACGAACAGAAATATATTTAAACATTCAATCTCAAGAAGATTAAGTAGCTATTAAGATGTTTTTTTTTCTTTAAAATCTTCCGCTTTAGAAGTTAGAAGAGGTGGAGATTATATCAGCTCTGATCTTTTGCACTCTAAAGCTGTAAATTAAGTATAACAGTAAACTTCTCGTACATAAAAGAAAAAACATTAGCCGTTTATATTTCTTGACTTGATAATGCTCATTAGCTATACTGACTGAAATTATTACTTAGATATAAAGTTTTATTTTACGCATTAACAAAGAAAAATATACGTCTGTAATCTAATCACGTCTTTAATCATAAGCCTCTTAGTTCACGGAAAAATAAAATTTTGATGAAATTAATAGCATAATTATATGTCATGCCATGGTAGATTGAAATTCAAAAGAACAATCTTCTGAAATGGAAAGGAAAAAATAGTGCTAGGGATTCTTTTAGTCGAAAAGGGCAAGATATTATATTCTCGTCAAGGTCTTGAGGTGCTATTAGGCAATGATTAAAAATTCTGTCCTGCCTGTCTACTTCCATGCCTCTCAAATTATTTTCACCTTTTCGTTGCCCTTTTGTTTACGTGTTTGTTTACCTTTTGTTTACGTGTATCACCATGTTATCCTATTTTTTTTATATCTATTCATTCTCTGATGTTCTTATATATGATTTTCGTTAAATGAATAACAGCACTTTAATATGAACAAAATAGTAGCGGAATTTATTAAGGTTATTTAGAAACAAAAATACACTTTCGATATCGGCGCCATACGAACATCGGATCGCAAAAACTGCCTTCTGGAAACTTATCTAGTAGGATAAGTGTACAAGATCATTTTTGCTTTGTGTCTAATTAATAATTAGTTTTATTAAAAAAAGATTTATTAATGAACTGAATGAGTAATTAATTAATTGAGTACGAAAATTAGAACCCTGCTGAAAGAGAAACATTTGAATGTAAAATTTAAGATTATGCAAAAAAGCAACCTTGTTTTTAGCGCAGATTTTAAGTAAAATATTGTCGATTTCATAGGTGATCATATAGAGGTCACTCTTCATCAGAAACAAGAAACAGTTTCACAAAAATTATATATTAAGTTCATGTTCCTTGTTCTAGATTTTAATACGTTTTCAGTCTGATCGGTAATGATATATTCTAAAAGAAAAAATAAGCAAATCTTCTATAATTAATCACAGTTGGGTACTTAATCACAATTCTGACTTTAATTTCGCGAAAATCTGAAACTTTTTCTGTTAGTGAGAAGAATTCCCTTGAAGATTTTCATACTCGCAAAAATTTATCTTCTTTAATTAATAGCATTGCTTCTAATCCTGTTCTTCCTAATGATTTCAGAATTCGAATATCTTAATTTTATACGTTGCATTACTCTTTTCCTGGATAAAAGACACTGCTTTCGTTTTTCTTTTGCTCTGCGCATTTCTTTCAATGTAAAATGATTCTCTCTTCCCCAAGTTTTGCAAAACATTATCACCGTTGAAGAAGAGTGCCCGTATGTCTTATAAGCCTTCAAAACCGATCTATATTTATTCAAAATTTGCGACAAAGTAGGATTTTTTTTCTGATTTTTAAAAGAAAATTAGAATGTAAGTATAGCAGCAAAGTCAAATCAGTTTGTTAATGGAATATAGCTATTCAAATGTATTATTTAAAGTAAGGCAACTCTGATAGATTAATACAGTAAAGATTCTAGATTGTAAGACAAAGCTTGTTCTGCCTCTCGAAGCCACATAAAATTACGGTCTTCAGCCTCGCCGATAGTTGAATATCCACGTCGGTTACGTTTTGAGTCAACTTCTCATTAATTGATCTGCGTATGGCTATAATCTCATTTAAATTAAATTTAACATTTGACTTATTGTTACTTTCAGTTACCTCGCCACAGGTGGTTGGCTATGTTGTAAGTACGAAGTTGTTCATTATTTTATGAGTTTTATATTAAAAACTTACTTTCTTACAGGAATTTTTTACCTTGTTTTATTTTCATCCTTTTAGTCTGAACGACACGTTTTCAATTAAATTTTTCAGAAGAAAATCGTTTTTCAACAATAAAAAATTACTCTTTTACTTCTAGCAATTAATTCTATTACATCAAATGATTGATAAAAAATCAGCGGTTTCCAAAAATTCATCAAAATATCACAAATTATATTTAAATGTTCATACAAATTTCACTTCAGATTTTTTTCGAACATGAGTTTTATTGAAAAAAACGAAAAGTTACTTTTTCCTGTGGGAACAGAAACTAAAAAGTTATTAATGCTGAATGTACTGTTTGCATTCAAGAGTCAGTAACTGAACTTTCAGATATTAATTAGTAACGATTTGAAGTCAATTCATTATTTAAAAATATATTTTTATCATTTATAAATCTTTTTGTCGTTGAAAATAAATCTCCCGATTTCTAAAAAAATTCTCCAGATTTTTGAGTGTCGTATGTTGGTAAGTATGCTTTCCTCTCTGATCAGAGAAAATGATGGTTACAGTGGTGGAGATGAAATGATTTGGATAGGCATTATGCTGGACAGTCGAACACCCCTTTATGTGTTTGAAAAAGGTCCCTCGACTACCATTAGATATAGATAAGAGATATTATAGCCCTATGTCTGACTTTTTCAGGGGCGCAAATCGTCATGGGTTGTTATCAATGGACAGCAACGCTCTTCGACAAAGGGCTCAGCTGGTTGACGATTACCTGAGAAGTTAAGATATTCGCCGCATGGAATGGCCAGTCAGATCTCCTGACCTTAACTCCATACAGCATGCCTGGGACGCTCAGGGAAGGGCAAATTCATCTAACCATCTCCTTACCTAGAATCCTCCCATAGTTTAAACTAGCTTACTTGCAGGTATGGGTTCCACTGCACAGGGACTCCTCAATTCCCTCCTTTTTAGTATGTCGTCACGCTACGCGACCTGTCTTGGCTGTGAAAGGGGACCTTATCCCATATGAGTCTCCTTTTCAGCTCGATATCACGACGTAGATTTTTGACATCCCTGCGCTATGAGATTTACTGATAATCATGCGTACATAAAATGGTTTTTGAATGGCACCTCCCTTTCTCTGTTATAAATGTATATTCATACCAAATTTCATTAACATTCCCCTATTAGTTCTTTAGAAATTCGACATAATATGCAATTTTTTTAATTTTAACTGTATGCACTCAGAGAAGTACATTCCATATGTCTGTGTGCTGCCAGAGGATGATTTGATATTCAAGACTTTCTTGCTTTTCCGGTTATTTCTTTGTTCTCTAGGAAATCGTAACTCGGACATAAAACAACAATATCGACTAAGTTGTTGAGGAAACCCAGACCTCCAATGAAGCTGCAGATACTCAGGTAGAATAGACAGTTTCATATTTGATTAAACTGAAGTCTGATTTAAGAAATGCTTGCTCTGTTATTTGGATTTTACCAAAGCAGCCAGTAACTGTCCAGAGTGACAACTGCAGTATGTTACAAAGTTGTCGTCTTAAATTTTACTTACAGCAATAGTTCTCAAAGTTTTTACAGATATATTCTCAACTCAAGGCTAAAATTCTGTTTCTTCCTCCCATAAAATAGTTTTGTAAATAACAAGTTTATAAAATTGTTCCCCCGTGTTCGACAAATTAATTGAGGCAGTTTATAATTTAATGTAAGAGGAACATGACAATTTAAAATTAAGAAAAAGCATTCTTAGTTTGCCATCGATTTATAGAGTAATCAGACACAGGTCCTTCTTTTTCAGCAACAAAAAAACTTTAGCAGGTTTTTTTTCCTCCTCCTAAAGAAGAGTTACTAATATCTGGTAGCCCTTCTAATCCAAAGACTTTTATTCAAAATCCAACTTAAAATTTTTATTCTGCTGAATAAATATGGATAGGAATGATTCAGACGAAGAAAATTTGTAACTATCCTACCTTTAATTTATATAACTACCATTATATCCTATAAAAACAGTTAAGACCAGTTCAGAATGATAAATTTTATTCCAGTTCATTGCACTTTGAAACAATGCCCTTTTTACTAATTTATTTTATTACTTTAATTAATTTTTAAGTAATTTAAATATTAAATATTTTTATTTAAAAAATTATTTCATTTTCGTTTGACTTATATATACCAGCATGTTAGAAATCCATTTTCCTTTAAGTGTTACATATAATAACGAAACCCTTTCTCTCTGTAATGATACATTGGAGTAGCTTATTCTAGATGTCGGATTCTAAGCAATTCTGAGAATTTCTTCGAAGCTGTCCATATCTAATATGACATTTAAAGGTCTTTTTTTAAATACGAACAAATCACTTTACTTGAATTAAAATTCTTCATCATAAGCATGCTTCAACATTATAAGCATTCGTGAGCACCATAAGCATACTTCAGTTTCAGCATACTGTTTTTCTTTCAATTAACTTGTAGAGTCATTCGGTTATTTCGAAGCAGAAGACATGAAAAATGTGCAGTGTCCTCACCGGGACTCGAAACTCGGACCTCTCGCATACGCGCCGAGTGTGCTGACCATTACACCACGAAGGCATGCTAAGAAGGTGGGCGAAATACCTTATGTACTCCTCTTTTAAAAGGCGACTGGGGATTAGGGGACCCAATCGCAAAATCCTGGTAGTGGAGAATCATCATCTACCACCTTTTTTTTTAGTTCGGGGACCACTTTAGTGTCATCAGGTTAGCCATGAAAAATATACAGGGCCCTCTCCAGGACTCGAACCTCGGACCTCTCGCATATGCGCCGAGTGTGCTGCCCATTACCCCACGAACGCGTGCTAAGAAGGCGGGAGAAATAGCTTATAAACTAAATTCATTATCTCAGATAGACGGCATCATGTAATCACTTTTGAACGGTTAGTTGTAGATCCATGGTTATTATTTATGAAATTAATTACATAAGGCGACTTGTAGAATTTCAATCATGCAGTAGCTTTTAATAAAATTGCGCCAAGCTTACATTATTCTTGCTTGTAATAAAACAAATGCATCAATGAGAAAATTGTTTAAATTCCCTAATTATTCAAATAAAGCAATGATCTTCTTTATGTCATCAGATTTAAAAGAGATGTTATGAATTTTCGGGAAATCATACAAATATTGGGAAAGATAGCCATGAATGTAAAGTTTTTAAATGAAAATTACTCAAAGGTAACCTGTTGAAGAAGAACATTTTTGTAGAAGCTTTACTTTCCAATTATCACTTGTAGAAACACTAAACTGTGAACTTTTTTTGTATAATAAATTCCAGTTTCCTATCATTCAAAATCGAAAATAACTTCTTTGGATGACTGTAGCTTAAATTATATGATGTTTAGTCCAAAGGAGAAATTTGCCCAAAGTTACTATTAATTTCGTTTTAGCATTTCGTTAGTTCACTATAAATGTCGGTTTATTTTTCAAATTCTTGCCACCGAATATTAGAGCCCTGCATTATATTTAAAGAAATTAAATAATGAAGAATCTGTATAAATGCATGTATGTTTCTCGCATTGTGATAAAACAACGGTACGCAGAGCCATCCAATTTTGAATATTGAACATTTTCACCCGAATATAGGCATTTGGAAGCCAAAGTTGAAATTTAGAATCTGTTTTATAATCGATTTCATATTTTCTAAAACTTTAACGAATTTTTGATTAACAAACTTAAAACTTCAAAGCGGTGGCAACGTCGTATAGAAAAAAAACCATTTTTATCTCCAGCGCGGGAGACTGTGTATCGGAAATTCTTAAGATATGCTCATTTTAAAATTATTTTGCTATATTGCTCTTGAACTGAATTTTATGTTTTAAGTGCGAAGAACATGATGTTTAAAAAATAAATGTAACACACAAAATGCTAAATAAAACGCTCCTATGGACGTAATTTAAAATCTGAAACCTTTCAGATTTTTGTTGTTGTTGATGTTGTTGTTGTTTAATCTTTTGATGATTTTTTTCTCTGGAATAGTTTTCATGATACTGACCGATGTCATCAATCAGTTACTGTACCCACTTCTATCAAAGAAGACAAATGTAGTCACAGCCTTTGTCTCAACGCTATGTTAGGCGAAAGAAGGATATTGGGCAAGTAAAACCCATTTTAGGGGCTCTGCTGCGAAGTCTTGTTAACCTTCCCCGATCCCCAGGGAAATGCCTTTTCAACTTCATTAGGATAGGAGGATGAAGTGATGGAAGTCTGGTCATTCGCCATTCTACATGCTCGGACAGATATTAACAACTAACTTGGTCCATCTACACTTTTCCCTCAGGGCTCAGACTTCTTGAGTGCAGATACCAGAAACACAAAATCTCTCCATTGGGTAAAAGGTATATTTAGTGGGATACGAAATATGATTTACTAATTGAAAAGATTTTTGCAGAGGGCCTAATAAAACTTTTAATTTTACGTATTATTACTTAACGTGTAATATTACCCAAATTATCATTGTCAAAAAGCCTACATTATTTAATTCATTTCTTAAATTACAAATGTAAAATATAACATACAATTTTAAATACCTATGCGTGTGCGTCGAACTCTTTAAGAGAAATTTCTGTTCTCTAAGAGAAGTTGCAGTCTGATAAACATCATGAATTTCAATGAACTGTCAAAAGTATGGTTAAATTTCCACCTCCTAGCTTCGATGATTTCATTTCAAACTAGCTGAGGTACCCGATGTTACTTAAGTTAGATGGAGAATAATGTGTCTAACAACAGACAGAACGATACGGCTGTAATCCTTCTCTAATAACGATGCAAAAAATAAGATTCATAGTCATACATTTTTCAGTCTGAGGCGGTATGGAACCCACATAAAAAATTTCGATACAAAAGTACACTAATTCTCTCTCGTTATATCAGCAACGATGGGCACGCCGCTTTTAATGATTTTCGTCTTTCTAATCAAATGGTCGAAAAAGCCCAAGTTCCATCCAATATTTCACCTATATTCAATTTTACTCGATTAAATTGCCAAAACCTTCATTATAAATTATCATTATAATTGATCAACAACGCGAACAAATATACACACACAAACGGGCATTCTTTATATGTATATAGAGAGAGAGAGATTTTGTAAAACTTACAAATTTTTCATTAACAAACTCTACGATTGGAAAGCGAGCAGTAGCAACACTTTTCGAAGTAAAGCATTTTTTCACCAACGCCCGAGACTGTTGCCACCCGGAAAAATGAGTGCGAAAATTAATGTTTTCAGAGCTTTAATTAATATCTCGGCTGATTATAGTTCGTGCGAAGATGGGAATAATCGAAATGGCTTCCCACGAAATTTTTGGAAATCGAGATTAATGTATTTAATGTTTGGCAATGCTGTTTTTATTTCATTGTAAAACTTACGAATTTTTTATTAACAAACTTTACGATTTCAAAGAGAAAGAACAAGGAGTTGAGGCTTAAGGAGACGGAGGACTTTAAAATAACTAAAAATCAACCAAAATATTGAATTTGTTTTTTATCTCGTAGTATTCCATATACATTATTATATCGCATGCAGAAAACAAGTTCAAATAAGTAAGTTCAAATATTCTTAATTTTTAAAGAAGTTACAAGCATTTAAAATGTATAAACAACGTAAACTTTGCCTTTTAAATTTTGAAGAAAATATAAATAAAGTATTTCAACAGTTATTTGCTGATGTTATAATTTATATATTTGTCCAAAAGAAGTGTTTATTTTTAAAAAAAGG
Organism: Stegodyphus mimosarum; assembly: GCA_000611955.2. NCBI lineage: Eukaryota > Metazoa > Arthropoda > Arachnida > Araneae > Eresidae > Stegodyphus > Stegodyphus mimosarum. The sequence goes on along the minus strand of KK116875.1, from coordinate 197,771 downwards.
CTAGAAACGTCAGTATTGACAACTATAAATTTAACTTCATAAACGTTATACGCGTAGAACTGGAGGAAACAAACTCGTTTTCTCTACTTGTTGCAAAAAAGCGTGATCAGCGTCGCCTGAACCAAAGGAAAAAGAAGAGTTAAACTGCTTGGAATAAAAACAGAAATAGTAAAAAATATTGTAAAGCTTTAAAAGATAAAATGTAACAAATGAATGTAAGACATATGGTGCGGATGAATTTTAAAAGTTTCATTGGATGTAATGCATAAATTATGTCTACGTATAACTTCGAATCACATACCAATTTGCAATATGTTTATTTTTGTCATCAGTGTTTACAAATTCATATTTAAAGTTAAAATGCTGTTTCTGATGACCATGTATTAAAGGTAAGTTTGAAGAAAAACTTTAAATTCGGTTTTCTCAAAACAAATTGTTTCGCTGTTCATTTGTTTTGAAAATGCTCCATGCGTCTCATTTTGAGTTAAAAATGAAAGGCATTTGGAAGAAACTATTTTGTTATACGTTACAGTAGATTCTGTGTATGCATTTTTGGATATGAGGTTATGACGAGGTTTAAACTTGTAACAATGTATAGCAAAAAGTGACATTTTCCGAAACCTGAATTTAAATTCACAAAAATCCTTTTTAAAAATTTCTGATTCAACATATTCAATAACGGATACACAAAACCTTTTCTCAAGTCTTTATAAATAACTAAAACGAAAAATTACGAAAAAATATTGAAAATTAGAGCGCAAGGAGAATTTTAAATCTTCAGTTAAAATAATTAATTATTTGTTTTTAAAATTTTTAATTTAAAATAAATTGAAATTTTGAGCATCTATTTTATAAACTGATGTTATAATATATATATGTTATGAAATTTCTTGTTGAAAACACAAATCTTTAAAAACTAATTCTTTAAGTCCTCCATCCCCTTAAAGCACGAATTGAGAAAAAGAGAAAGGGATCAAGTCTGCGTTTTCCAAAAGGTTTTCGGAGTGATAATCTTCTATAAAACGTATGTTACATTGTGGTTTTATATTTCTGCAGTTTTTAAGTATTCTCTCGTCATGATTGAAACACGTGATGTGCACTTTGTGAAGCGTATGCTGTATCTGAAGAAGGCCTAGCACTCGAGCTTAAAACACCAGTCCACAAAGCTCTTTTGCGGAAAATAAGTGGGATATCGTGAGCAGCTTGAGTGCAAGTGAGAATATATTAATATTTGCAAAGAGCGATAGCCTGCGATATGGACAGATTATGTCCGAAAGTAAACGTACTAAACGTGTAAACTGAGTTTGTTATGATAATGTTCTTATATTTCATATTTAACCAAGAATAAAATAATATTCATTCATGAGTGATATAATAAATGAATGTGACGCAATTACGAGTGTATTTATTGCAAAGACAGTATACGTCCAAGGGTACGTGAAATGTTTTATGTATTTCTCTTTCTAGGGTTATTAACGCAATGTTCTAAAATTTAATGTAGGCCAGAGCAATTATTGGTCACATGTGACTCTCTTTTTCACGTCTAAAGCGTATCTCGTTTAGTATCAATTACACAACACCACTTAATGGTGCCACACCACAGCAGTAGTATAAATTAATTGTTAATCAAACTACGATGTCATAACAGTACGAAGAAATGCAATATTTGTTTTCTTTAAGTACATTCATTCATACTAAACGAATAATTATGGAGTGGAATTTCATCAAAAAAGGCTAAACAGATTATTGTTGAATTCTGCCCTGACGGAGGGTAGAATATAAAAATAACTCAGCAGAAAATCGACGTGTAAGAGCGACTGACAATTCCGATTTTTCATGCCTAATTACATAAACTTATGAATATAAATAAAGGTTTTATAATAGTTTTCATATAAAATAAGGACATGTTTTAGAAAGCTAAAATGAAATAAGCTACGTACGTAAAACAATCTGTGGCTGCATTTTAAATAGATTAAAATAATAAAAGCAAGGTTCCGTGGTGGAATGTTTATTTAATTTTCATTACAGCAACTGGAAAACCTTCTTGACAACATTAAGTCTTAGATTAATTCTTCAGCTTTCTAAACGAAGTTCATAAAGCACAGACAAACTTAGCTGGAAAGCAATAGGCACATTTCATTTCCTTATACATCAATATCTATGCAAATCTCTATTTTGAAGGGAGAGAAATCGCGTTTCTCCGTCTCTCACTCTTCAGCCCGGCAAACTCGTATACGTTTACAATTTCATCTGCTTGGTTATTGAAGTCATGTGGAACTATTGTGTCTGATATAGCTTTTCCTTTCATCTATAAATAGAACGATAAAACTTCAATATAGCCTGTCACTGTTACAGATCAGAATTCCCAACGTAGTAGTATATTTTGGTCGTCTTTACAATGTGCGAGGATACGTCTTCGAAACATATGTGATCTTGTATAGCAGACGCGATCGTTGCCTCGTGACGCATATTTAAATTCCAGATGCAGCTCACGTATTTTTTGCCGTAAACTTACTCTCAAATCGAACAATGAGATTTTGAGCACCACTTTTACTTCGCTTTTTGCTTGCAAATATTTACTTTATGCTCAACAAATATATAAAAATGCGGTGCAGTCTGACAGTACAATGAATTCTGAAAAAAAATTAAATCGGCATTCTTATTAATTCATTAGAAAACGGGCATCCAGGGTAACTATTATAGCATCCTTTGTTGTCATAAAGGGTGTAGCTATGTTCATTTCCGTACCTAGTCAAATGATTCAGAAAGATTGCAAAATTTATACAGCTTTTCAGAGATCTATGTTTCTAACTTTAGAAGCTTTAGAAGTGAATTAAATAAAGCACGCTTTCAATCAGCACCGATTTTGGTTACAGGACACCTTTTTGTAACTACGTATGACATAATAAAAAATGCCAGTGAAAGAAATATTTTATTTTAAAGATTTTATTTTTTATATTTATAAAGGTAGAAAGTCAAAATAGTGGGTAGATATCTAGCCTGGTGCAGTCAAAATTATCTAAGTCAGCTTTCATGAAAATGTTTCAAGACCGTGCGCAACTATCTGTAAATATAAATAGGTACTCATGTAAAGGTTATAATGTATTTCTCCCGCCTTCTTAGTATGCCTTTGTAGTGTAACGGTCAGCACGCTCGGCGTGCATTTGAGAGGTCTGATTTGAGAGGTCATTGCTCATTTTTCATGAGTCCTGCTTCAAAAAAAAGAAATCCGAATGCTCTACAAGGTTTTCGAATGTTTATTTCTAAATTATACTATTTTTGTCAAAAACATATTAGTATAGAAGCATAAAATTCATTCATCTATTTATAGAAATGCTAAAATTCGATCTCAAGAAGTTCACTTTTCGTATCACTTTATTGCTGACTTCCTTTAAATTTTCGCCAAAAAATTAACAATCTCAGCATTTCACCTCTCTTACAAAGGCGATTTAAGTCGTACAACAGTTGTATAAAACATCATGTTAAATCATATATATATATATATATATATATATATATTATATTAAATCATAAATACTTTTTCCTGTGCTTATTATTTTGCATATTACCGAAACTATTTGTGTTATGAAATGCATTTAACCGAGTAACAAATAATTTACTAATTAGAACATTCTTTGGTGCGTGTTTATTTAAAACTCTAAGCATTTTATGTTTTCACTGATATTTGTTGCATGAAAAAAATCACTGTTGTCTAAAGACTAACTTATTTAATTCCTTTCTTCATTTTGAAACACAAGCTTACAAAGGCGTACTGGCTTACAGGCTCAGACCTGTGCCGTGCCTGTAGGGCAGTCGCTGAATACTGGTAGTTCAACCTGCGTTCGATTCGAGGTGAACGAGCTAGCTGCAGGGTCATTTTCTTAGGTTTTACTATGTTTAACAGAAATACGAGACAGTTTTTCACATAAAGTCCTTCACGAAAGCACCCCTGCGACTAGGCAGATAGGCTTCGTGTGATGTGCTTTAATCAAATAAACCAAAACTTAAAACGAGTTCGGTTATGACTTTGTTGACTCCAAATGCTTCAATCAGATGAAAATATGAAATAACTCTCTTCAATCCTACATTTTTCATCTTACATGCATTATTATTATTGTTGTTGTGGTGGTTTTATAATTATTATTGCTATTATTGTTATTGTTGTTATAATTTTGGGGAAAAGGTATTTAATAATGTTTGAAAATATATCTAAGTAAAATTAAAATTCATTTGTAGAGTCCAGTTCTTTTCGCTATCATAAAATGTGAGTAGATCTACATAAGTGTTAAATCTTGCGAATTCTTGTACAGGCTTGAAAATGAACACAACCAGGGGAAGGATGTAACAGACATTTTTACTGAACAAAATATAATTTACAGATGGCACGGACTTACGTGCTTACAAACACCGACCACCTGCGGGGAGAACTTAAAAGATACGTAATACTAAATTTAAAGGTAGGTTAGTACAAGACTACACAATTAAATTTAATCTAACAGGTTGACTCAGAGCCTACACCGTATAGATAATACTTCGGCGATAAGGCATAGCTGATATTTTTGGTTAACAGATGGAAGAGCTAGCAAAGTGCGCTGACTAAACTTTTCGCTGAAAGAATTTAAATACACTCTCGTTCAGCCTAGCTAATTTACATGCTGGCGAGGAAACGCGACAGAACTTATAAGGGACAGGAAAGGCTAATAAATTAAAATGACTTATTAGAAAAATATTATATCTCACACATTGTAAATAATTACGTTCAATTTGTTCAAGCTCTGAGCAGCTATTTCTTATGTTGCTTTTAGTAAAGAGTACCTATTGTCCTCGTTAAACTTAAAACATTTTCTCTTTC
>KK116875.1:176863-190689 GCA_000611955.2 Stegodyphus mimosarum | reverse complement strand
ATATATATAAAGCACTTTTTATAATTTCATTGCACAAACATTTTTTATCACATTTACATTACACAAACATTAAATCAAACTTCTTCTCTGCTCAGTAACAAAGAAAGGCATTATCCACTACGCGCAGTGTTACTTGTGCGTTTGCTAGTTGCTGAAGGAAGTAAGGATGCTGCGATAGCAGTTGGCTAGTAGACTTTAACACAGACTTGCGCCATCCGCAGTACTAGAGTAGAAAGCTGTCCGAGAACCAAGTTTGGCCTCTTTAAAATGGTTTTTGTACTGAGCTCTAACTTTCCGGAACTCTAACATGTGTTATGTGGATAATTGTTCGAATTTTCTGTTGAAAAACAAAATAAAGTAAGTTAATTATTCTTTAGAAAAATCCGGGATATTTTTATTAACTTCGTGAATTAGCGATTTAATGTATTAATACTTGTTAGGTAAATTCTTATATTTTGGAAAAGCCAATTCTTCAATGATATCTTTTTCTTTCATTTAAACTTAACCAAGGAAACTTCGTTTCATTCTGAAAGGATTCAGGAGAGGGGGCGAATTTCGCTGTGTCATCTTTCAGGGACTGACGCACTTCCGTAGAACATTCTAGAAAGATTTGCTATCATTGTTCTGGTTGCTTTGAATGCAGTGGATACGAGATGAATTTAGAGGGGTTAAAGTTTCACCTACGAGGAAAGGTCACTGCTTTGGCGAGCTAAGTGTCCAGTTTGGCTCCGAGTTTTTGAATAGTTTCACGTACGCAGTTAGACTGTTTTTGGCTTTCGGGTGAAAAAGTGGAAATTTGGTCTCGAATGCGGAGTCGAAAATCTAGTTTTGTGGTGGCCTTGTCTTTTTGTGATGTAAAGGAGAATTTTCAGTACGGGTCACTTATGCTAAGTTGCCTTAGAATGAAGTAGCTTCTTTTTTTCAGTTGTTAAGACGGGGGTGGGACAATTATGCTCCCTATCGGTCGGTTGCTAGGTTGTCCTAGAAATTAATGAAACATTTAGAACTTTTGCTGGGCGATCGTCGAAGAAGGTAGTTTCCCTTTACAGTGGTTAAGATAGAGGCAATTACGCTCTCTGTCGGTAGACCCTCTGGCAGTTAGAGGAAATTAATTTGCTGATTATCGTATGAAGTATATGATTCTTGAAAGAACACTTAGTAGCTTTTGCTGGTTTCGACTCGGCTTCGGAAAACGCTGCTTCATCATCATGTAACGATTTATTATGCTACTGGAAAACACGGGAGATCTACTTGGCCTTATATCGAAGATAACTTACACCGACTGCTTTGCCGGGTAGACTGGAATTCAGGATGTCCGTCATTGATAGTGACTTTGATGAGGGAAAGAAACCTGCTTAATTCCCACGTTCGTCAACGGATGCTGAGTGGCCACGTGATGCATAATTTAGGCATAGCCAAGAGTTTCAGGGTGGCTCGGAGGAATAATGGACACTTTCCAGATCGAGATTCCCAGCAAACCAGATTAGTTTTCGTTCCTTTATTTAAGGGATAGCAGGACATTTTATTTAATTAGTAGACTGTAATTAAGCTGGGATATATAATAATTTAGGAATTCATATCTGTAAGAGACTTCAATTGACCCATTTTTGGAATTAGCATCTGTCTCCCACATCCTTTCTCAGGAAACAAAAATTCAGGCCGAAAGCCAAATCTATTTAAGAGTCTATTGTTCATAGAAATTTTATTTCCCCCTGATGTTGGTATCAACGAAATTTAATTAATTGATTGACCTGTTATTGAAAATATCATTAATGTACAAGTGGATACTTAAGAAATTTTAATTATTATAATGAAGTGGAAATCCCTGAAAAGGTATAACGGGCTGTTCTGTGCCAGGATACAAATAGTTTTTTTTCGGGGGGGGTTTCCCTTTATTTGTGTAAAAATACGATTTTCCCTAATGTATGTATTTTATTTGTTAATTATTAATTAACCTAGAACTTAAGCTAAATATAATAAAAAGAGATTAATAGGTTAAATGCTCTGCTTACCATTTGTATTTCTTAACATGATTATTCTCTGCATGATCCCGGAAAAAAAATAACACAACGCAATTGTCTCATCATTTACGGTCTTGAACTTAAGTTGATGAAATTGACTTAAATATGGATTATAAGTTACTAAGAATTAAGGTAAAAATGTTACTAAGTTTCTTAACCTCTGAGTACAGTAAAGAAAACTTTACATCGGTTCTTTTGAAATTTTACACGAGGTTCCTGAAATTTTACACATGCAAATCTTCATAAGCTGTCTTTGATACGTAACATGGGTTCTAAGTTTGACAGCTTGCACTCTACTTCGTTCAACATCGAAAGCTTTAGTCCATTAGGATGTGTGACTCACAGTCAAGATTGATTTATGTCCATAGACCCGATTATAGGCTGTCATGTTTCTTACCAGGGTTCCAGAGAGAATACCTAATGTAGCTGCGTCAGAACACCTTTTCAACTGTTCTATCAGTATGTTGACGTGAGGAAGCAGAAGGGACACAAGCGTAGAGTGGTTTCCGTAAATCAATTAAACCTTGTACCTTTTTCCAACGAAACGCATGACTGGGATGCCTAAATTATACCTCCATATATCATTCTACTGTAGCGATTTCCGTAAAACGTCTCATACCACTTTTAAACAAAATGCATTAATTGCACTAAATTTGCACTAAAGTGTACAAGGTTGTTTAATACATTGTAAAGATCCATAACAGCGCTTTAAAATAAATTAGTATTTTATGCAATAAGTGCAATATAAAAAAGTCAAATGCAAAAACACATGAATAAAAATTACTAAGATCTCAAAACTAGAACGAAGAACAAGAAAATGTTTAATATTTTTAAACGAGATAATTTAAGAATTACGTTAAGCAATTTCAGGGCAATAGTATTTAAAAACATTTTATCAATACATGAAGCAGCCATCACATTTGTAAAAATTCTAACTTTGTGCAATTAGAACCTGTGATTTTGCTTCTGAAAATTAAAGATAATAATAATACAAAAAGTAATAAACAGAAATCTATTAAACTACTTTTTGCAAAACTTTTATTTCTTATTCTTAGTCTATTTGTTGTCTTTGAATCATGTATGTACATATTGTTACGGATTTCGTATTTATTTAGCTATATATTTAGAATTGTAATTGAATTTGCTTTATTTTCCCATGCAACGCAGACGATTTTTGAAGAGAAAGCTACGTCGGAAAAATAAAAATAAATGAGCGCGTGCATTTAATATTTAATAAATAAATATCACGTAATTACTTTTGCCATCCACAAATATCGAGAAAAATCGAGGTTTTACCAGAATATGCTAGCAAATAATTAAAAAGCTTATAAAAGCCGAATTAAAACACCTCATCTCAGCCCTCACCTCATCTCCCGAATTAGCCGTGAGATTGAATTGACTTTATTTGATTTGAATTGAATTCTGTTTAACATTTGAGATATTGTGATATTGTACGAATATCTCTGAGGAAATATTTCAGTATTTTGTTTTTCTCGTGTGAAAAGAATAAATTTTATTAACTTTTTAACGACTCGTGCATTCAATCCATTACGAACCCGTACTCACGCATTAATAAATTTATATCAGGATTACGTTATATATATGTTGTGTATTACAGAGAAATATGTAAAGGACACCAAGAAGAATACCATTCTTCTAAAAGGAATCCATACAAAAACAGGTTGGAAAACCCTGGTCTAAATAAATAATACTGATCTAGAATCATACATGATGCAGTAGTATATAAAGTGGTAAATCTGCAACTAAATTTAAAATAAGCAGCTGTTAAGTATAATAGCTGATGCAATTTTCAGATAAAATAGCAGAATAAATTACAAGCGAAATACGTTACAGTGTGACAGGTAGTAGTTATATACATTTGAAAATACCCAGAAAAGAGGTATTACAAAATGAGATTGCAAGGAAATGTAATACTGTAAGACAAAAGTTTGAAAAATAAACTTCACTGCAAAATACAGCAAGCTTAACAGAACAATGGGGGAACAAGGAAATTACCAGAAACTGCGAAATTAGGATTTTACTTAATAACTCAAGCTGGAAAGCTTATTGAAATTCGTTTTCGATGTGTAGCTAATTCTTTTAAGAATTATTTTTATATTTATGTTAAAATATTGAAAATGAAAGCACTATTGCTAAAATAAAGTTAATAATTTTCTCTCATATTTCATATCTTACATATATATATATATATATATATGTGTGTGTGTGTGTGTGTGTGTGTGTGTGTGTGTGTGTGACATTTTAATGCAGTGGTAAAAATGATAAAGAATTTCAAAGATTTTTAGGAAGTATAAATGTATACCATAAATTTATTCAAAATTATGCAAAAATTAGATCCCCTTTAACAAATTTACTTAAAACAGAAGATACCCCCTATAAATGTATGTACATTAAATGGATATTAAATGTATGTTTTCAGAAATAGCTGGTATTCACAACATAAAATTTAGATGGGTTAAATCTCATGTTGGAATCATGGGTAATAAGAGGGCCGATGTGCTGGCCAAAGAGGCAGCATTAGATTTATTCGGGGAGTGTTCCATTATCCAGCCATCAAGAAAAATTGTTATTAATGAGATAAAAAATTATTACTTTAATTTATGGAAGAATAATTGGAGTAGTTCAGAAAGGAGAAAAGACTATCTGTATTATTTAGAACCTGTATACACAGTCCAGTCACATTAATGTGACCACTACGTACTTTCCATGTCAGAGTTAAATAACCAATCACAGAAGGCAGGTGGCAGCACAGTGCAGTTGAGCGTATATAAAGGGTGTGTGAGGGCTTCGGAAAACATTTCAATCGTTGGCGTAATGCAGAAACGAAGCGATTTATCCGACTTCCAAAAGGGCATGATCATTGGCTTTCGGGCCAAGGGTGGAAGCATTTCCGAAACGGCTGAGTTTGTGAACTGTTCGCGTGCCGCCGTGGTAAAAGTGTACCGTGCATGGCAAAATGGGACTGTCCAAAATCAGCGACGTGGCAAATGTGGTGCACCACGGGCCATAGATGACAGAGGCGAACGACGGTTGCGGAGATGCGTTCGGGCAGATAGACGGGCTACCGTTGAGCAACTGACCACCAAAATGAACCAAGGGGCTACCAAAAGTGTCTCCCAAAGTACTATTCAGCGAACATTGCTGCGTCTGGGCCTCCGAAGCAGACGCCTGGTTCGTGCACCTATGCTGACTGCTGTTCATCGACGGCGAAGGCTAGAATTTGCACGCCAGTACAGCAGCTGGACGTCCACTGAGTGGCGACAGGTTGCGTTTTCGGATGAATCGCGTTTTATGCTCCATCGGACAGATGGACGTTGGCGTATAAGGCGTGAAACCTCTGAAAGGAACCACCCTGCAACCATTGCCGGAACGGTCCAAGCTGGAGGCGGGAGCATTATGGTCTGGGGAATGTTTTCCTGGCATTCTCTAGGTTCACTGATCATTGTGGAAGGCACAATGGATCAATACAAGTACGCATCTGTCCTTGCGGACCATGTTCACCCCTACATGCGCATTGTTTTTCTCAGGATGATGGCATCTTCCAGCAGGACTATGCGAGGTGCCATACAGCTGCCAGTGTACGTGCGTGGTTCGAAGAGCACCAGGATGAGTTTACCGTCCTCCCCTGGACAGCAAACTCACCTGACTTAAACCCAATCGAGCATCTGTGGGACCATCTCGATCGAGTTGTTCGCGCCATGGATCCTCAACCGCGTAATCTAGCGCAGCTGGCCACGGCATTAGAGTCGGCATGGCTCAACATCCCAGAGAACACCTTCAGGGACCTATGTGACTCTCTTCCTGCACGTCTCGCAGCAGTCCGCTCTGCGAAAGGTGGTTATTCTGGCTTTTGACAGATGGTCACATTAATGTGACTGGACTGTGTATAATAAGAGTATTTCATCCCATTTAGATTTTAATCAGATTGTTACTGGACATAGACGCTTCCCAGAATATTTAAAAAGATTTAATATTCAAGAAAACGATTTATGTTGCAACTGTGGAGTTGTAGGTTCAGCTAAGCATTTTGTGGAAGATTGTGGTCTGACCTTTAATATAAGGAAAAAGTTTAGTTTTATAAACATTTTTGCTGGAAAAGAGAAAGATTTTAAATTTACAAATGAACTTATGAGTTTTATAAATAGTAACCGATCTAAGGTCGAAATTTTAATATTAATAATAATAATAATATGTGTGGTCTGTATCTGTCTATGTTTGTGATAAATGTGATTGGAAAAGAGAAAGATTTTACATTTACAAAAGAACTTATGAGTTTTTTAAATAGTAACCGATCTAAGGTCGAAATTTTAATATTAATAATAATAATAATAATAATATGTGTGGTCTGTATCTGTCTATGTTTGTGATAAATGTGATTGTATTTGTCAATTTGTCCCTTCCTTATATTTGGTTGATTATTAATCCATGATTTTATTTATTTATTATTTTTATTTCTTCTTTCTTTCCTGTTGTGCCGTTAATGATTATCAGGTTACATCCTGATAACCGTACTTTATTATTTTGCTTGGTTTATTATATATGTTTTTTGTTACTCGGGGCACTTTAACACTTTATTGGTTTCTCGGCATGAATTATGAGTTTTAATTATTCAAATATTTTCTTCAGAAACTTAGTCCTTGGCTTGATGATTGGGACACGGCCGGGTTGCTGATCGCCATTGTTTGTGGTTGCAACTTGGTGCATCGCTCAATATCATAAAATCTTGTCGATTAGGTGGATGGGGCTGCGCCCAATATTGTAACCCCTATAAATGGACTATTGAATTTCAAATAGCTTTTCAAAATTTAAAAGAGGTATATGTACAGATAAGCTGTGATTGGTTAATTTTAGGTTTTAGCTCCCTTTTTCAAGCAGTATTTTGTAACTTGGAAAGATTTTGTATTTGGGAAAACAGATGAATTTATGGAGAGATCATAAAATTTTAAATAGTCTGTTTTGAGGCTGCAAATCATTTCTTAGCATAGCCATCATATTTTTACTATAGAGCCTTTTGGGAAAACAGATGAACTAGGGTAAGAACATAAAATTTAGAATAGTCAGTTTTGAGGTTGCCAATCATTTCTTAGCTTAGGCATCGTATTTTAATATATCTTACATATATATATATATATATATATATATATAACTTTAAGCTTCATTTTCAACACTTTATTTCCCGTTTATGAAGCTGCAATGAAACAGATTTGTACATACCAATTCTAAGTGCATCGCTACAGGAAGTAATAAACTAGCTCAGTACGTAACTGCAGCTACATCCGGAAAACGCAAAACACATAATTATTTTTTAATTTTATTTTACTCCCCCTACTTATGTATTTGGATCTATGCGTGCGTTTTCTGCATTTTCAATAATCAGCTGCTCTTGGCCTGATATGTAGAAACAAAACTTCATATTATGCTTTTCAATGTAAATTGACATCTTCAAACTAGTCGTTCATCCAATATTTAGATGTTATGAAGTTTTTCATTCAAAGCAGAACTCAGAAAGTATAGCACAAACTATTTTTATGCAAATAATATATCTGTTAATGTTTTCGTAATGAAATGCATGTTAGTAAATGATTTTTTATTTCCGTGATGTTGCTGCAAAAGATATTCCATCAAGAATACTATTTTTTTCTACGTTTGTTAGACTACGTACGTTAGACTATTTCTCCGCATACTACCAAGAATTGGTAATGATTTATACACATTTGAATGAGAAAAAGATAGATGTGACTGTGATGTGATTTTATAATACAAGTAAAACATAAAGTTTTCCATTTTCCAATATGTAGAGTCATTAAGTTCTTTTTGAAGCAGAAGACTTGAAAAGTGTACAATGCCTCACCGAGACTCGAACCCTGGTCTCTCGAATACGCGTCGAGTATGCTTCTAGTTACACCATGAAAGCGTGCGAAAAGGAAGGAGAAAATACCTTATATACTCCCCTTTTAAAGGGTGACTAAAGATGAGGGGGATCCAATCGTCAAATCCTGACAGTTACGAATTACCTTCTACCACCACCTTTTTAGTTCGGACGCTGTTGTAGATTCATTAGGTTTTTTTGAAGCAGGACATGTGAAAAATATAATAATGCCCCTTGCCGGGACTCGAACCCTTGACCTCTCGAATACGTTTTGGATATGTATGCTTCCAATTACACCACGAAAGCATGCGGAAAAGACGGAGAAAATAACTTACATATGTATATCTATAATATTATGTGTACGCTATATGAAGTATGAAATTAATTATGTTATTCCTCTACAGCGATGAAATCTAAAAACTGTTAAATCTTGCACTTTGAAAAGCATTTCCTTTCGTGGAATGACAAAAATTTAGGCAACATTAGAAAAAGCGGTCCAACGTAGTAAATTAAATTTTGAAAAAAGAAATTGCTACTGCTGTACACATGTCACAGATATTTTTCATTCAATACGAAAGTGGAAAAGTTATATTCCTGAACAGAATATATCCTGCAGTCTTCGAGTCACAGACGCTGAAATGTCGCCGAAAGGTCTTTTGTTTTACTGAGGGATATGTTATATGTTTCAAGGTTTACTTACTTTACCGCCAAACCTCCAAAAAACCCAGGAAGTAAAGCCATTAGGAGTACCATTCTGTTACCGAGGAGCCATAGTAATCAGGCTGTATTTAGTCTTGTAGATTTCATTCTTTATCGCTCGGTAGTAGTAACGCCACCTATTGATAAAATTCGACAAAAAAAGGATGTATAAATCCTTCTTATTGTTTCCTTGATAGATTGTAAAGATCTGACTCAGTTCATTAATGAGCTATTAAAAACATGTATGTAACCCAAAATTTGAAATTAAATAGATAAATAATGAAGATTAATTTTGTCACTTCATATGATTTTCATACAGCTTCTCCAAAAATAAGCATTAAATACAGTAGAACCTTGAGAAATATTTCTTTAATTAACTTCACATTTGATTGGTCGGCATGCTTAGTGACACATATGGTGGACAGCACAGATGATGAGAACATTTAATTAATCAAAACTACGAATCAGAAAATTAAATTAAAATTTATTATTAGAAATATTCCATGCAGCAGATACAATTCTTCCATTCACATTGAAAGGTGAAATAAATATCATGGATTTTTAAAAATTCTCTAGCTACATAACATAAAATTATCTGCTTGAATAACTTTGAACTATGTCATCAGTTTAATTAATCTGACTGTTTTAAATATCTTTCGCAATTTAAATGCTCAGTACCTAAGTTTGGATATTGATCATATTTGTTTCTTTTTTTCCGTTAGTGTTTAAAATTTCAATATGACAGACGCATGCATAAATCAATTAACTACTTTAGTGAATAATTTAATTAATTCACCTTGCCATGATTCCAGCTGGAATCTATCATTTTTTATCCGTCATTCCAAAACTGCTCAAGGCATTTGTTTCATTTTACATTATGAATTCTCTATCTCTAATAGTACGTAGTTCAACATTACTTGCCCTTAACCCGTTCAACTACTTTTCTTTTAATCTCTTAACTAACCACTTTTTATTCATTTAAGTAACATTGTTATAAGCTCCTACGGAAATGAAGCAAGAGCATAAATTTCTATTTATTGAATATTATTTCGATTTATTAGCCAAGAAGGACTATTAATTTCGTTTTGGCATTTTGAGTTGATTCACAATAAGCGTCGGTTCACTTTTCAAAATGTTGCCACCAAATATTAATGCCCTTTATTATATTTAAAGAATCTGCTTAAATGTATGTATGTTTCTTGCACTGTGATAAAACAATGATACCTAGAGCCATCCAATTTTGAATCATGTATTTTTCTACCCGAATATAGGCATCCGGAAGCCAAAATTTCAAATGTGGATTTTTTTTACTATCGATTTCATATTTTGCAAAACTTTAACGAATTTCTGATTAACAAACTCAATGATTTCAAAGCGAGCAATGGCAACACTGTGCGGATAAAAAATTTATACTGCCAGCACCCGAGACTGTGTATCGGAAATTCGAAAATATATGCTCATTTTAAAATTATTTTGCGATATTGCTGTTGAAATGATATTTATGGTTTGAAGAACATGATATTTAATAAAGAAAGGTAACACACAAAATATTAAAAAAACGCTCTTTGGACGTAATTTAAAATCTGAAAGCGTTCAGAATCTTTTTTGTTATTATTTTGACTGTTTGACTGTTATTATTTTGACTGTTCTGTTCTCCGATCTCTTTCACGTTTCATTTGCCTTTTTATTAGTGCAATTTTATAATCTCTTCTTTATCATTTCTGTTCAATTTGTTCTCTCCTCGAGTGTGCTACGAATGTCTGTTTTTGCTAACTTATCTAGGATGAAATTTATTTATTGATAGCGTCGAACCCATCAAAAATTGTTTATCTAGTTTCTGTCATACGTAATGGCATATATAGATGTGATGTGATGAAATCAGTTGCTAGGAAAGCTTTCCTATTTCTGTTTACATTTGGCCTGTGGGAGCGCCCAAAAAATACAGATCGTTATCTCCTAGCGTCTATATTCTATTTCGCAATAATGTTTTTGCCTTTTCCATATGCTTTACGCTGCGCTCTAGGGAAGGGTTAAATCCCATAAATATTAAGGACTTTTTCTCTCCGCAAAAAAGCATTGAGTACTGCTACTGTAAGGTTAAAAAATATTTTTCTTAAAGCTTTATCAGTTAAGATAATATTTACTCCAGTTAAACTATAAGAAATTAATATTTGACTGCAATCATTTTTATTCACCAATTCCCGAATTTTTTCTTATGCCTTCCATATTGCATGACGCAACACAGGTTACAAATGAGGCATTGCAAATTACAATTTCTTAATTCTAAAATCTTCATTCAGATGATTAACCAAATTTAATTAATTTATAAATATTTAAAATTTTTCACCCACACTACTTTTTTATGAATCATTGCTTAAAATTAGATTTAAGATTTGTCATAAGGAAATATAAGAGTTTTGATCTCTCAGTTTGTAGAGCCATTATTTTTTTTAAGTTGCAGATGTGAAAAACATGCAATGCCTCCGGACTCGAACCCTGGTGGACCTTTCAAATACGCGTCGAATATACTTCCAATTACACCACGCAGGCATGCGGTAATAAGGAAGAAAATACATTACATACTTCCCCTTTTAAATGGAGACTGGGAATTAGGGGATCCAGTCGCCAAATCTGGTTATGGAGAATCATCATCCACCCCCTTTTTTAGTTCGGGCGCCACTGTAGAGTTATTAGGTTATTTTCGATGTTAGGAAGCTGAAGAAATGAGCAATGCCCTCGCCGAGACTCGAACTACGGACCTCTCGAATACGTGTCGAGCGTGCTGACCATTATACCACGAATGCATGCGAAGAAGGCGGGAGAAATACCTTATAAGCTATTGGGTCCCTTCATCACCAGTTACCCTTTGAAAGAGGGATTATATCAGATATTATCTTCCTGCTTCCCACATGCTTTCGTGGTGCAATTAGAAACGCGATATTTCTCCCGCCTTTCTTCGCATGCCTTCGTGGTGTAGTGGTCAGCACACTCGACGCGTATTCAAGAGGTCCATGGTTCGAGTCCCGGGGACGGCATTGCTCTCATTTTTCATTAACCTAATGACTGTACAAGCAAATAGCCTTGGTGGTGATGAAATATGGTCTACCGCCGAAATTTGACATTTTCGTTGAAATATGACAACCGAAAATTTTCGCGATTACAATGCTTCCTTTACTTCGAAGGAGGAAATAAAAATGGACAATTCTGTTCACCAGATGGCGTGCGGCTTGAAACGTTAATTTTTTTGTCATTAGTTTAGGTTTTAAAAAGAGATGCAAAACGTTGGCTGCAGATCTTTTTCTATCGTCTGTTTTGTAGATATGAAATTTGTGTAACTACGCTTTTACGAGTTCCTCATGTAAGAAGCATTTGAAATAAAAAGTGTTTTCTTGAAATATAGATTTCAAGTATGGTTCATTGAAATTTTGCCTAGGCAAGCTTGGCCTGCATTAGAGCCTTTGGAAGAAATAATCTGAGTGAAACCTTTTTTCTCAAGTTAGAATTTTGATTGAAAGACTGACAAGAAATTTGTAATTAACTTCCTCATAGTTTTCAAAAGTAGTCTTTCAGCTAGCCAATTTCCATTACGTTTATTTCTTTTTTATTTCTTCAATTCTAGAATATAAATGCTAGGGAAAAGATATGCGAGCAGAATTTCGCAGATATACAGAGCCTGTAATTCGGCTCTCCACTGTGCACAACTTTATTACAAGAAAAACATTATTAGCCCAATGAAGCGTTAGCTCAGAAGGGCTGTTAGTCTCGAAACGAAATTTTACGTCGGTTTTCTATAAATGGCATATCACTTTTTAAATTGTTGCCACCGAATATTATGGTCCAGTATTATATATAAAGAAATTAAATAATAAAGAATCTGAATTAATGTATGTAAGTTCCTCGCACTGTAAAAGTAAAAAAAAAAAAAACGACATCCAGAGCCATCAAATTTTGAATAAAGTCTCACCCAAATGTGGGCAAGTGGAAGCCCGAATTTTGAATTTCGATTTTGCTTTATTACCCATTTCATAATTTGTAAAATTTCAAAGCGAGCAATGGCAACACTGTACGGAAAAAAATATTTTTATCTCCAGCGCGCGAGGCTGTCTACCGGAGATTTTAAAGATATACAGTTTTTTAATATTTTGTGATATTGCTGTTGAATTGAATTTTCGGGGGGGGGGGACAAATCAGCACTTAAGCAACGCAAAAGTCTCTGACGACGTTTTCTCAAGTTTGAAACAAAACTTTGCATATGGCTGCTCGGGAGTTTTTTCCGTCTTGATTTCGAACGAGCACTCGCACAAGGGTTCACTGAAGCAAGCATTGTGACTCTCCAGGAACTCGGAGTCAATTGGCACTAGTCGCGCTGTGTTCCCAAGACTCCACCTACCCTTCCGTGCAAGCGGCAACGCTGTGCGACGGATAGTCGCGGCAGAAGAAAATGGGGCGTATTACTTTCGGGACAGACCTTGTATTTCAGAGAAATTTGTTAGAAATGCAGAACCTGTGATTGCTTAGCTCTATGATGAAGCTAATAATTTATTGTTGGTAATTTAATTTACTCTTAGATCCGAATTTCGAAGAAAGGGTGCTATTTGATTTTGAGATCTGACTGAATTGTGAATGATTTTATAACTTACCAGGGAATAATGAACAATTAAATATGCTTAGCTTATTTTAAATTTTAGTTGTGATTTCCCTTATCTTATCCCTAATTTAGATCAAAGGGAAAACTTGCTAGCAACCCTGCAGCTTCTAGCCTTAGGAAAACTAAATTGCCGTTCAACGTTTACTATTCGAATGAGATTCTACTACATAAATTTTGAACAGTATTGATATCTTTCTTAACGAAGATTATGTGTTTTCAATGAATGATCAGAATGCGATTATTTTCCCAATCTAACAGCATTTTTTCTTGCCTGTACAACACCGCTGATTGTACCATGAGTCTTCTTTAAAGTTTTATTAAATGCCCTATCTGCTTCACTGCACACAGTACTGCCAACATGGCGCGAGTAAATGTTTTACCTCCGTCCCATCCAAAACAGAATCTCTTCTCCATATCGAGGCATTTTTTTTAAAACACAAGATGGCACGATTAACAGAAATATGTCTTTATTTAAAGACAGCAGCAGTAAGGAGGGATTCAATACATGTCTATCATGTCAATTTTTCGAGACTCAGTTTGCTTCATATACGTGCTTTTAATAATTGGA
>KK116875.1:135622-176853 GCA_000611955.2 Stegodyphus mimosarum | reverse complement strand
TTTCACCTACGTATCTTTTGAATATTCTGACTCAAAACAACTTAATCCAAGACAAATTCAGTATTCCTTTCTCTTTGTTTACTACTGTTGTGTTGTTGTGATGTATCTCACTTGTCTGACAGTAACGTCAGAACAAGCCTACGAAATTCATCGTGGCAAGATCTATCGTTGGTTAGAACCTTGAGCATCACACAGATAACTGTACACTCAGTTCCGCCCAGTTTTGATGGAAAGAACCCTGGGGAGACGGGCCCAAGGGTCTCCACCCCTCTTCCCCTACCATCAACCTCTTAAGAGGACATTTGGCTAGCTATGTATTTTGGGTGCCCACCTGCCACAAAGATCCTATACATTTACAAACATCCGTGCCTTCTCCGAGATTCGAACCTGGGTCTTTCTGTATCGCAGTAGAATACCCTAACCACTATATCGTCTGGGCGGCTACTACTCCCTACTTCCCTTTTATGTATTTAACAGGATCATATATCCTGTTAGATTCATAAAATTCAGAAAATCTTATCAGTCGCAATTCATTTCTTTTAAACTTCATATTTTTGCATCTTTTCCAAACTCTTTTCAACAGTTATAAGTCTCCTCATAAGAAAATAAGGCCTGTGCCTTCATCTAATACAATGAAAATCAAAGTGTTGCGAAGGAAACAACACACACTTGTAGTATAAGGTATTTCTCTCGCCTTCTTTGCATGATTTCGTGGTGTAGCGGTCAACACGCTCGCCGCGTATTCGAGATTTCCGTGGTTCGAGTCTCGGCGAGGGCATTGCTCATTTTTCATCTCTCCTGCTTCAAAAGTACCCAATAAATCTACAATGGCGCCCGAGCTAAAAAAGGTGGTGGAGAATGATTCTCCACCACCGGGACTTGGCGACGGAATCGCCTAATTCTCATGTCGCCCTTTAAAAGAGGGAGTATATAAGATATTTCTCCCGCCTTCTGAGCATGCCTTCGTGGTATAATGGTCAGCACACTCGGCGCGTAGTCTAGAGGTCCGAGGTTCAAGTTCCGGCGAGGGCATTGCTCACTTTTCATGTCTCCTGCATCGAAATAACCTACAGTAGAGTAGAAATAGCCTACAATCTCTACACAAGAGTTACCATTATTTTAAATTAAACATTTATAATTTCACCTTTGTGTCTGACTTCTCCTTTCCGCTTCCACACCAGAAATGCAAATGATTTAGAACAGGGAGCTTATTTCTGGCCCTCTAAGCCCTTTTATTTGTCCCTAAATTATCTTCGAGGCTTAAATTATTTGGCTTTGCGTTAAAATTTTTGTCGTATAAATTGTTACGCCAGCGAAAATTTCTGATACAACTTAGATTTAAATTAAATTGTGTAGTCCTTGAATACTAGAGACTATTAGATTAAGTTTTAAATTTTGTAGTTGACAGTTACTTTTTAAGTCGCATCGCCATAAATAGTGGCTGATCCTGTGACCACACGAAGTGCGTTAATATTCTAATTTCTGTTTAAAAAAAAAATTGTTTTAAACCTTTCCAAGACTCTGTAATATATTTGGTTATTTTAATAGGTTAATTATTAATAAGTTAATTATAATATTATTATCGGTTATTAATAGGTTATAAATTATAATTATTAATTAACTATTATTATTAATTAATTTATTGTAATTATTATTAACTATACATTATTAACTATTATAATTATAAATAGGTTATTAACAGGTTAATTATTCAGGTTAGTTTATGCTTCTAAAGAAGATCAAACTGTATAAATTTATCAATTAGTTTAAGAATTCTCTCTCAAAAGAGAAGGCGAATATAAAAATGAAAATTTAAAGCTCTTCATTTTGTTGCAGATCTAAAGGATCAAAATAAAAATTTCAGATTTATTTTTACGACGTTTCATGGGTTCTTATATCCTTCGAATTTGCAAAAAGATGAATGCTCTTCCATTTGTTACTTATCCAGTCATTCATTCTCATACTCTCAATTCGAAACTCTAAGCTCCTAAGGTGCTTTTTTCCAATCAATTTTATGTTCTTCACGCCTGAAAAAAATCCGGAGAAAGCGATGCCATGATCTTAGTTATAGGTTTTCTCTTCAAAGAAAACAGCTTATTTTCAAGAGCCTATTACTCACCTCAACTATGAAACGATTTAAAGTTACACATGCTGATGCGCTCTTTTGTTATGCAGTCAGTAAATCAAATTTATAAGGTACATGAATTTCCTGTTCGTAAAATTGCATCTTAGATGAAGAATGCAGGACTTAAAGCAATTCAGAAGCAGTAAAATCTTCAAATATTTAAAATAAGTCTGGAAATGATTAGTTCTTATTTGATTGACAAAGACAGCTGCTTACAAGTTATTGTTGTTGTCTTATCAATGAATTTCATGAAAAAATGGTTGCCAGTGCCTCAAGGAGGTTGGACTTCTATTTCCATCCAATTTTGAGGGACAGCCCCCCAAGAGGTGGTCCGAAGGTCTCCCACCCCTCTCCCCTACCACCAATCCAAACAAGAGGACTTTCGGCTAGACATATATTTAGAATGCCCCCATGCCTCAAAGACATTTACAAACACCCGTGCCTTCTCCGAGATTCGCACCTGGCCCCTTCGATATTGCAGTAGGCTTCCCTAACCACTATACCGTCTGGGTGGCCTTTGCTTACAAATAGCAGGTAAAGTAAATTACGAAATTTGCAGAATTTCTTACGTAATATTTGTAATCTAATTCATATAACTAAAATTTATTAAGTGGTAAATGAAATAAATTATAGTTAGTTTAACAATACTTTTATCTTTTAGACTATCACGGAGACTACATTTTCAGTGTGTCAATAATATAATCACCGGATAACAAAATTAGATAGAAACATAATTTTCCGACATAACAGGGAATAATTTATATCAATATAATTTTTAGTTCAAGGAATTTCGTTTATTCTGATTTAGAGGAATGACAACAGGGAACTTGTTACGACGACGATGTTTTTAAAACGCGAAGTTTTTGAACCGCTTTATTTTCGACCACGATATTTTGTACCACGATGTTTTAGAACTGGGGTGTTTTCTCTTTGCTTTCTTTTCTCCCACGATGTTTTGTACAACGACGTTTTCGCCTTGCATTGTTTTCTCCGCTACATTTTCGTCCGCGATGTTTTCGACTGTAACTGATATTCTTGACGTATCAGTAATGATGATCAGTTTATTCAGAAAATCGTATTCAGTGAAGAGAGATTTCATGTTTGAAGAGAAGTTAGTTGACATAACTGCAGGATTCGGGTGTCAAAAAACCCTCGTTTGGAATCAAAACTGAATTAGGTTAACGTTTGATGCGCACTAACTCATAAGAAAGTGACTGGTTCCTTCTTTTCCCGGAATCATCAATTAATTCGTATGTTTACTTCGATATGCTGAGATTATTTTCGGTAGTGCCACTAGAATAAATGTAGCCAAACTTTTGTTCCAACCAGATGAGGACTCCTTTCAATGTACTTGTTTATTGATGAGACACTCCCAGATCACTGGATTGGTGGAAGTGGACAATTTCATCGTCATCCCGTTCTCAGAACTTCCTTTCCTCACTCGACTTCCTTTTCTATGGACACCTGAAGAACCCAGTTTATGTTGCAGGGATTCGAAGCATTTAAGAATTAAAAAATCCAAACAGAAACAGTTATTGTGGCTCCACAAATGCTTCATATTCTCTGCAGAGAAAGTGAGAACAGATTTAATATTTTCCGAGCAACTAACGGTGCACCTTTTGAAATATATTAACATAAAATTAGTTGAAGTGTTAAAAAAAATTCAACCAGTCTTTTTACCCTATGCCTTATTCTGTATTATTTAAAACATATCTTTATCTGGTAAATAAATTATAGACACTACGTAAGTCAGCCAACTTAGCCATTCATATGTGTATTGAAAGCAAAATGAATGTATAACCTAAATTCATTTCGCTTCCAGTACACTATAAGAATTGCTTTATAATCTACTTCATATTTTGTAAAACTTTAACGAATTTTTGATTAACAAACTCAAGGATTTCAAAGCGAGCAATGGCAACACTGTACGAAAAAAAAAATTTAGCTCCAGCGCGCGAGAATTCTAAACATATGCTTTTTTTAAATTATTTTGTGATATTGTTGTTGAATTGAATTTTACGTCTTTTAAGTGCAAAGAATATAGTATTTAATAAAAAAAGGTAACACACAAAACGTTAAGAAACGCCCCTTTGGGCGTAATATAAAACCTGAAAGCGTTCAGATTTTATTTATTTATTATCTATATCTTATTTACCTTTTTTTCTTTTTTAGTAATTAGAAAAGTTTTGGTTATCAATATACCTTCACTATGAATTCTTCAGTGAGACTGATGCTGAAAATAATTATTTGTCATTGATTAATAGGATACATAAACGCGTAGTAAGAATTATCTTATAATTAGATGTCGTCAATCATAATTTGCGCTGCCATAGATTTCCAGCTTAGCGACATATGCAATTAATCATTCACGATTAGGAAATGAAATGCTAAGAATTTGGATTTTTTTTTGCGAAAGTTTCTTTAGTTACTTGTTTCAAAAGTCAAGTGAGAAATAAAAATTTCCATATTATGAAAAAGGATTATAACTTAATTAGTTCTGGAAAAGAATCGTAAAGCACTAGTTGTGTTTAAGACAAAGATTTAAATCAGACGCTTTCGCGCAAAAATTTTGCTGCTTCAGTGATTATCTTCTATAAGTAAAAGCGTGAATTCAAAAGCTGAATTCAGAACAGTTCAAAAGATTCGATGACCAAACTTAGTTTAACTTGAGTTTAGAGGCTTTGAAGTTAAATTTAATATCTGTCAGTTAACGCTTTACTGCTTTTCAAAAGATAAAGATTGCAAATAAGCAGTATATTTTTTCGAAGAAAGCACATTTCGAAAATAAATGGCTTAAATTTTTATCTTTAATACGACCAGTAACTATACGATATGTTTCAAAAACTAATTAAGTTGCAGTCTAGTTCCAGATATGAAAATTTACACTCGAAACGAGCCTAAAGCAAATTGATGCCAACATTTTATTTCAAATATTCTTCATAATAAAACTTTTTCAGCTCTAAGTATATTGGGCTTTTCATGGGTGGTAATAAATTCTGATGATTGCAACTATAAATTGCTAACTTTTTCTAAAGATACAAAAAAGAATATTTTTATCACTAAAATATTTAAATTATGGTTTTAAATCATATGGTAAATGTTTATAATTATTTTATGGAAATTTGAAGAAATCTAAAACTTTAACGCGTTTCTCATTATTACGAATTCGCCTTCGATTTTTAATTAATTGAAAATAGTCGCAATGTAAATAACGAAACATGTAATTCCATACAAATAACATTCAACATTCTTCTGTATATTTCATGTGTTATTACTCCTAAAACCATTAATGTATATTTGGGAAGCTTCGACTTCTTCTGTGAGTCAAATGCCCACCTTATCATAGTTGATAATTTATTTAAGCTTGAAGCAATTCTTTCTTTTCTCTAATCTGCTTTCTAGTGCAAAATACTTTGCATGGTTCGTTTTAGAAAATTAATTGCATAAGCAACAGCAATAAACTTCATTGAACGTAAAATAGCTATTAAATATTTTAGTGTAACAGATAGTTTATTAAGGAAATACAAACCGATATGCAATTCTTTAAGCTTTGTTGTATTGCTAGTGTTATATCTGACGGTTATAAGATATTTCTTTCGCCTTCTTCGCATGCCTTTGTGGTGTAGTGGTCAGCACACTGAGCGCGTATTCCAGAGGTCCGTGTTTCGAATTCCGGCGAGGGCATTGCTCATTTGTCACTTCTCCAGCTTCAAAAAGAAAAAAAAACTAATGAATCTAAAGTGGCGCCCGAACTGAAAAATTTTTTTTTGGCGATTGGGTCCCCTAATCCCCAATCGACCTTTAAAAAGTGGAATATGTAAGGTATTGCTCCCGCCTTATTAGCATGCCTTCGTGGGGCAATGGTCATCACGTAAGGCGCGTATTCAAGAAGTCCGTTGTTCGAGTCCCGGCGAGGGCATTCCTCAGTTTTTCATTCTTCTGCTTTCAAACAAAAAAAAAATACCCAATAGCTTTACCGGGCAATCTGTACTTTTTATGTTACTGGTATATTGTAAGACATATACGTAAGTGGCTAGCTTAAATTTAGAGATTTCAAAAAATGAAACAGAGCCTCCCACTCCGCGACTGAACGTTTATCTCTCTTTTCATCGAAACTCATGTTGCATTACAGAGAACAGATCTACAGAGGCTGCTCGCCCATTTTTAGACGATTTTGCTTTTAAAAAAGTCGCCTGGTTCTAAATTTTTTAACTGCAATTATAATTTTGAAATTGTAAATTACCGTCTTCTACTTGATAATTCGGTTTTCATGCGAAATAGCGCTTTTAAAGAAGTAATGGGCGGAAGGCTATATTTGTCTCAAAGTTTTGCTTCAGGGAGAAAAATTGTTCAAAGTATATAGCCAACGCAAAAACGGAATGTTTCGAATGTTGCAAAGATAAGAACTTTAATGTCAAATGTATCAGGTATTTCTCGCGTCTTCTTAGCATGCCTTCCTGGTATACTGGTCGGCGCGCTCGGAGCGTATTCGAGAGGTCCATGGTTCGAGACCCGGCGAGGGCATTGCTCATTTTTCAAGTCTCCTGCTTCGAAATAACCTAATGTCTCTACAAAAGAAAATCCTCGATGTCAAATGACAGTTGCATAATCATTAAATTACTCAGTGTGGACTGTAAACAAAGTGATTAATGCTGATTTAAATCTTAAAAAGGCAAAAAAAGATGTAATGTGCATCGTCTTTCTCCACGACATATCGCCTAAAGCAGAACGCATTGCAAAATTCTCTATGAGAAACAATTATTCGTACAAAAATGGAAAAATATTGTCACAATAAATGAACCTTGATATATTTAAATGACGGAATAAAAAAATCTATTTATTAGCATCGAAGAAAAGAAAAAATTCTTAGCACATAGTTCAAAGAATCTGAAGAAAGTTTTTCAAAGGGGTTTATGATTGTTGCTAGTTTTTGATATAATGGCAAGTAAAAATTAAAGAGAGCGAAGAAAACTGTTAAGATCAACTGCACACATCAGGAATATATTTTATACCCAGTTTTCAAATGTGAAGTAACTTCTCTTTACCTACAGTACCATAAATCCGCAGAACTGCAACAAGACAAAGCAAGCAGCCGCAAGTCAAAAATCTACTCTTTATTTCCCGGTAAAAATGGAACAAGAAGAGGGTATCAAGGCCATACCCTATATTAAATCCCTCGATGTGTCATTAAGCATGTTTGCGCTTTTGTACTTTTAAAAAGAAAATTGTCCAAATTTCGAGCAACAACCTTCCTTGGACTCTAGAAAGCTATTCAGGAGGAATGGAATAAAATAGCTATTTCGATACTGAAAGGGCTTTCTTGTATTGGAAATTACAGTGTAGAAAGATAGTGAAGATTAAGGGTTATCAAATGGAACATTTAGAACACAAACATTTTAGGTAAAATTATAAGGTATTTCTCCTGCCTTTTTTGCATGCCTTCGCGGTGTAGTCGTCAGTACGCTCGACGCGTAACCGATAGGTCCGTGGTTCGATTCCCGGCTAGGATGCTGCTCATTTTTCCTCTCCTCTGCTTCGAAATAAGCTTAATGTCTCTACAGTGGCGCCCGAACTAAAACGGTGGTGGATGATGATTCTCCACCACTGGCGTTTGGCGATTGCGTCCCCAAAACCCCAGTTGCACTTTAAAAGGGGGCTATATAAGGTATTTCTCCCACCTTCTTCGCATGCCTTCGTGGTGTAGTGGTCACGAGTAACTGAGAGGTACTTGGTTCGATCCCCAGCGAAGGCATTGCTCATTTTTCATGTCTCCTGCTTCCAAATAACCTAATGTCTTTACAAAATATTTCTGTAAATACAATTGGAATCGCCTAAAAATGCGTGAATACCCTCTGTATATTACAACCGTGAGAAGGGGAAAAGATCTCACGCAAACAACCAAACCTTATACATGAGTTTAACTCACATAATTTATTTACCCCATAACAGTCAGGTTCCACCGACCATAGAACAGTCCAGGAAGACTCATGGATAAAATTTTAATTAACTTTAATTTAATGACTGGTAGCACAGTCTTCCTTTTAAAATTACAAATTTTTATGTTATTTTATAGTCATATAAATTCCTTAACTTATTGTTATTTTATTGCATACTAACAAAATTCTGAAAAATTAAACGGAATTTGAACTCGCATATGCTTCTTTTCTCAAATGTAACTTTTAAAGTCAGTAATGAACCATAAATACTGTAATGCAATGTAAAAATTCCATCTCACAATAACAATCGGAACAAACTCTCGCAGTAACAAAACGGAAAACGTGGAATGATTAACTTATCAAGCAACTGGTCACTGGAAGTTATATTACACTAGTTAAAATGGCAAAACATACTGGAATTATTTCTTTACTCTGGGGATGCATTCTTTTCGAGAAGAACTGGCTTGAATTTTCATTACACGCAAAGAAAACGAAACCCCTTCCCTTGGGAAATGAACTTGGAGCAAAACTACCTCTGTTCCAGAGATTTATCCTGTCAGCCTCTAGCAAATTCCTTTAAGAACTGATTTTATTGTGTGGTATCAAAGAAGCATACTTTTTTTTTTGAAAAAACGAAAAAGAAATAGAAATTACTGACGAAACCCCGATAGAAATGCTAAAGTTACATTGAGTAATGAAGCAAACAATTCAAAATTATAACAGCACTTAGAAAACAATTGTTTTTTCCGTAAAATTCCTTTAGTTGAAGCTTAAAGAAATTCATTTAAATAGGGTATGCATTCAAAATAATCTGAAACAAGTTCGCTTCCAAGAACATACAAGTATATATATTAGGTCACCACAAAAATTGGATTTTAAATAAAGTAAATATTTTATACTATTTGAATTATGAGCAACAAACTGTTTACAAAATGTTTGGTGTTAAAGTAAATATTCGCTTTATGATTTGCATTTAAACGAGTATACACTCCTGAAAAATTGTATATTTACATTTTCTTAAACTAGCATAAAACTGTTACACTCATAATAAAATGCAAGTATTTTATTTTTGTTAGTCACATGAGTATTGCCGGAGTCAAGCAAAATTTAAACACGTGTATCATAAACAAAAATATTTTTACTCAAATATAATCATATGTATATTTGCTAGAGACCACCCGGTGGCAAAGTGGGTCGCAAAGTTGCACCACAGTTCCGGGGTTCGATCTGCGGGCTAGGCAAGATTGACTCAGCCTTTCATCCCTTAAGTGGCTCGATAAAATGAGTACCAATTTCGCTTGGGGACTAAACACCGGGGTTCCTGCGACAAGCTGACCACTTGCCCAGGGCAAATGCTGATGCAGTCCGGGGCCCAAAAGATCAAGAAAGCAGAAAAGGGCACTGCAAGCCGTGGCTCACTAGCGCTGTTGCTCCACTTTAGTTATATTTGTTAGAACTTAAGAAATTTTAAAGTTCTATTTCACTAGTCGTAATTAATCCGTAGACTAGCAGCCCTCGAGTGCTCCAGCTTATTGTAATATCATGTCAGTTTGAAATTCTGGAAAGAGGGAAAGAAAATCATATGGTCAGAACTGACATAGGTATGTAGACTCAGCACCAGAAGTTTAACCCTTACTACCATTACCGTTCTCAGCAACTCAGTACTTAACAACGAAATTTGATATATTTTTCATGAGGCAGGCTTTACCGTATTTGTTACACTTAAGTCTCTAAAATTGCGACTGGACATTGCTTTCGTGTAACAGATTTCTCATTTACTCTTTCAAACATTATTGTTGTTGTTGCTGTCTTGTCTATGAATTTCATGGAAGAATGGTTGCCAGAGCCTCAAGGTGGTTGGACTTCTATTTTCACCCCTATTTTGAGGGACAGCACACCGGGGGTGGTCTGAGGATATCTTCCCTATAATCAATCCACACAAGAGAACTTTCAGCTCGTCATACATTCAGAATGCTCCCATCCCGCAAAGACACGATATAGTATTTGGAAACATCCATGCCCTCTTCGGGTTTCGAACCCATACCCTTCGTACTGCAGTAGGCTCCCCTAACCACTATACCGTCTGGGAGGCAAAAATTTTATTCTTTTATAGTATAATCCATTACAATTATTGACAAGTAGTTCTTGAAATAAAATCCTAGTATAAAGTCATCAGTATTTTATTTTGGCACATCATTTTTTAATGTTAATACAGAAATCCGTTAGCACTTGGCAGGCTCTTCTTCCTCTATGGCAAGTTTCCTTTATTCATATATCCTGGTAGAAACGGTCAGAAAGCTCATTACTTACTGCTCTTCAGTTGTCTAGAAAACTTATTTGTCTAATACACAAAAACAACCATACTGAATTCCACAGAATGTGTCAAGATTGGATTCCAAAAACAGAATATTAATCGACAAATAAAGGACCCAAAGCATTATAGTTTTTTAGGCTAATTGATTATTTCTGAGCATTTTAGCATCGTCATCAGATCTTTTAAAAACGTTCCTTGCATCAGATTTAGCTTTATTTAATGCATTTCCAAATTCTAAATCACTCATTAATACTAAGCTGCTCATTAACATTCGAATTTGAGTTAAACAAAGTTCTCTCTCTAATTGTGGTTCACTAATTTTAGAGAAATATGATTTTAAGAATTCTATACGCTATCTTCACAAAATTTTTTTGATTAGGCCTATATTATTTTTAACATAACAATTATACTTTTTGATAATGCACTAAAAATTACAAATCTACTTTTTCAATTCTTGGAATGAATGTATCCCTTTCAAGATATAAGTTTCCTTAATATAGTATTATTTCTCACTTCACCTACTTTCCCATGCACGTAAAAGACAAATGTATTTTATGTAAGCAAAATGCAGGCAGAAGGATCTTCTGTTACTCTCACGTAGCCATAGACTTCTCACGAATATTTCTTGTAATTTATATTGATGTCAAATTTTAATTCAGTTTTCGATCACTGTAAATGCAAGAAGTTTTTAAGGATACTCCTTTGTGTTTTGAAGCAGTCAGTCAGACTTCTGCAAATATGCTGTTTTCGAGTCCTGGAGTGTTCTGGGAAAAGGAAGATGACGAGATGTAATTGTTTTCCCAAAGATATCTTAGAATGCTGTATAGTATTTGAGCCTGGAGATCTGAATAGCCAGTCCCTCCGCTTAATATCCTCCCTTAACAGAAAATTATCCACTAAATTAACCCTGTAATGGACGACAGTTGTCGTCCGTTCAAAATATACTAAATGTCATCTGCACCCCTAAAAATGGGATTATAAGGATCTACAATCTTTACTGTATACTTTACGGTAATGACAGAGCCACTGACAAAGACATAAACGTATGTTCACTAAGTTTTCTGCACCATACTAAGCGGACTTTCTTTTGTGAATATATGAAAAGAA
Organism: Stegodyphus mimosarum; assembly: GCA_000611955.2. Taxonomy (NCBI): domain Eukaryota; kingdom Metazoa; phylum Arthropoda; class Arachnida; order Araneae; family Eresidae; genus Stegodyphus; species Stegodyphus mimosarum. Next base: position 165,371 of record KK116875.1, on the reverse strand, counting down.
CACAAACAATAGGTATTTTAGCTAACAGTCAAGATCTTCGTATGTTTTTCCATTTAAAGGTGCAGTTGGTCCTCAGTTTAATTCTATGGATGACAACTCTCATCTACATAGGACTAAACTGCTTGAAGATTTTCTAGAAAGGATAGATATTAACCAGATGGAATCACCGGCCAGAATTCCAATCTAAACCACATAGAACAAGACAGGGACACTCTTAGGAGGGGAATTGCAATTAATTTCTAGATAGTTGCATTGTGAGAAGGGTGACTGTCAGAATGATCCATACCCTCATTAGCATCCTAGTAAGTTCTGTTTTATGCAAGCTTTACTGTATCTTCCTGGGACGATAATTCTTATGCACGATCATGCATGTGCGCCATGACTGCTGTAGAGTACATATTTTATATTATGTCAACCTATGGCTGGACCGATTTTTTTAATCTACTCATAAGTTCCAAAGATAATCAACCAAATGTGAGCATTCTCTTAACTTTGAGCACCAGTTTAATACGTATTGTGGTTTAAAAAGATTCGACAATTACCTCTGAAATAGAATAATGCGTCATCGGAAAGTTCTGCTGCAAAACCCGAGACCCTAACACGAAATTTCTGACTTCATAATTGAAATCGTCGTTCTAAATGCATTAATATTAATAATACGCTTTCTGCAACAAAGGGACTCATGATCAGTATTATCAAATTCTTTAAACGGTCATGATTCAAAGCAATATCATAACGGCTTTATAACTAGGCTCAGGAAAATAAAGCTGATTTTATTGCATGGGTGATTTTTCTCAGCATGAAGCTCGATTATGGTAAGATAGTGAATGATTGTCAACATTATAGTCTGTTTTACATTATCGTGATCTTAAATTTATTGAAGTTGATGTAAAATATATTTGCTTCCACATCCAATCAGAATATCAAAAATCAGTTCATCTCTTTAGGATACTAATACGCTCTTTAGGCAAACAGCATAGAAAGAACTAAACTTGCGGTTATATTAATCAATATAATTTAAATTTTAAGCCTATGACAATTTGTTTGAGAGTTGAAACTACACAGCCAAAGGTACTTTAAACATCTCTGGATTTTTGTAATAATTTCGCAACGATCACAGAACATAAAACACAAAACCCCGAATGGTGAAATCGCGTGATGCGAAAATACCGTTTTTGCTAATTTTATTGCTTTTACGATGATGATCGGCTTTCTTTTATTTATCAAAACGAGAGTTCAAAGAAGTCTCAAAAGTAAGAACTTGGAAAAATAGCGCTATCGATATTGCATCAGTTGAAATGGTTCGGAAGAATTTATAGAGATTCTTTTTAACTTTGCTGGCAACTATCGAAATTGTATCTTAGAATCTATAGCATTCCAAAGAGTTATTGGGAGTCCTTTTATATAAGAAACTGTTATTTAAGTGTAATGAGAAATATATTTCTTCTTGTAATGGTGAGGACACCAAAATGTTCTTTCCCATAGACTACATTCCGAATATTTCCTCTTTATTAATTTTAAATTATCTCAGTTTTTATCTGGTCAGGATAAATTTGCAAGTTACCTGTTTCGTTTCAATCTAAGATCAAATAATTTATGTAAGTGTTCAAATAAAGTACATCAAAATGTGGAACATTTAATTTTTTCCTATCCTACCTCTTCGATGGTCCCTGTTTTTGTGAAGTCTAGACTACTGTTCTCTATTTATAGTCGTTTAATTCATGCATGTAATATTTAATACTTTAGTTAAATTAGTTTTGTAAGCACCGTGTTGTACATTTGTGGCGCACGGAGAGATTATATGTTTTAAAAAATCTAGCAGTTTTTACCATACTTCGAAAAACTGTTAATAATATTGTTAGAATTATATTCATCATCATAATTTCAGCAACTCACATCAATCAATTTTAATATAACTAAATGTTTAAAATAAAATGAAGTTGGACAGGTAAATTTGTCAGGACTGAGTGTTCGGTGCATATTCTTGGCCAGCATCTTCGTGTAAATCTTAAGTCCTGATCTTGAACAGGGAGCTGAATGCAGCTATGTTCTGTGGTAGAATACTGTGATTAAGTGGTAGAATAACTACACGTAAGAAAGATTTAAAATCCTCTTTTATTAAACCACAATTATATACAGCCACTTCCCAACTCGGGAGGAAGAACAGAAAATAATGACCGCACTTAGGTCTAAACTGAATAATCAAATAATTTAAAGTACAATTTGCTAGAAATTAAGTAGTCGTTGCTCACAGAGCTGTGAACGCGAGGTTGGCCTCTATGCTAAATGATGCGTAGCAAGATTTAACTAATACTAACGCACTTTAGATTTACTTCAATAACTAATAGAGTAACAGCGCTGAGGCTTGGAATTTAAATACTAACTAGTCAGGCGAACGTCGAACAGAGCAGCAGTTATCTGAGACTAAAAGCTCTCTCACTCTGAGAAGTTCCTACCTATCGCTTAAATACAATTTGGCTCCACTTCAAATTAGCATAAAGCTGAAACGCGCGCTCATTTCAACGGGAAGTTGAAATAAGAAATCATAGGAAAGGAAAAATTAAAATAAAACTTTGTTAGTTTAAACTAAAACCTTACAAATTCTATTCTAAAAGAATGAAAAACAATGCAGACCTCTGAAAACCGTAAAGCCGGGTTTGATCCAAATAGAGCAGGGAGAGCTTCTGCAAAACACGTTGTGGGATCTACTACGTTTTGCTATCATAAAAAGGTAACTGGATCTACTTAAATTAGATCTTGCGAATTCTCGCACAGGCATGAAGATGAAGACAAACAGGGAAAATGTGTAAAAGGCAATACTGAGAGCTTCTGCAAGACACGTTGTGGAATCTACTACGTTTTGCTATCATAAAATGGTAACTAGATCTACTTAAATGTTAGATCTTGCGAATTCTCGCACAGGCGTGAAGATAAACACAAACAGGAATAGTGTGTAAAAGACAATAGGGAGATCGTCTACAAGACACGTTGCGAGATCTAGTACGTTTTGCTGTCATAAATTGGTAACTGGATCTATTTAAATGGTATATTTGCAAATTCTCGCACAGGAGTGAACATGAACACAAACAAGGAAAGTGTGTAAAAGAGAATAGGGAAAGCTTCTGCAAGACACGTTGTTATACCTAGTACGTTTCACTGCCAAAAGATGGTAACTGATCTACTTAAGTGTTAGATCTTTCGAATTCTCGCACAGGCGGGAAGATGAGGACAAACAGGGAAAGGGTGTAAAAGACGCTCCTGTTTATCACAAAGAGTTTAACAGAAATCACGGACTTACATGCGTACAAAACAGAAGCAAACACTTGCAGTGAAAGCTTAAAAGTTAAATTAACAATAAATTTAAAAGTAAAGATGTAGCGCTAGACTACACAATTCAATTTAAACTAACGGGTTGACTCAGAAAGCCTACACCGGCAGGATACTAACTCGATTGCAAGAATGCGAAGCCGCTATTAAAATTAACAGTTGGGGAAACAAGGTGGCGTGCGCTTTCACTAACCAAATCACGTTCTGTATATAACTTTTTAGTTTTAACACTTTAAATACTGTCGTTCACCTACTTCATTTACATCCTGGCGAGAAAATGCGAGGATAAACAGGAAGATTCAGAAAAGGCTTACAAATTAAAAAAACTGTTAGATAAACTAAATAAAACCCTGCAATTTTCCCCGCTAGAATTTAACTATCGTCACTAAATGGCTTTAACTAGCCTTGATAAAGCTATTTAAATTCTAAACCTAAGCCTGAGTCACCTTTCACAAATGATCTGATTCTTAAGATTAATTGGTTTTACAGATGAAATATCGCACCACTTCCATAACAAACTCAACATTATTCCTAGAACTTTTTCATCTCGTCTCCTTCCAGGTATCTGCAAGGAAAATAGTTTGGAAGGAATCGCATGCATTTAACATATTTACTTATCTTCCAAAGGTTTTACAAAAATAGGTATATGTCATTTAATATCACATGGGGGAACGTTTGTTCGTCACATTCTTTCCAAATTTTAAATCTCTCCCCAGCTCTCCAGCAAGATATACTGATATGAGAGCGTATTTTCATACCACTGAAAACAATTTCAAATCATTTATATGCAACAATTGTTTTTAGATTAAAGAGTACCGAACTTGCTTCACTTAGTTGAAAACATGCAAATATTTCCTAACTCAGTCTCTGACACTGAAAGTAAACAAACATCTCGCTCTTGTTTAACTTAAAAATAATACTGCTAGAAAATGTATACAGTTTCTTGCCTCATAAAAAAAATATGTTGTTTTCTATCGAGGCAACAACTAAAAGAAATATTTTCAGCAAACTTCGTAATTAGAAATAAAATAAAAGTTAAATATAGTAATTTGCACTTACCTTTTGTTTGCTGAAGTCTGCTAACCTTTCCTGTAGAAATTGTTCCGAAGAGGGAAGTTTGTTGATTTGTCGGACCCTTATTCTTTGCCGTGGATCGCCGCTGCCCTTCTTGTTCATGGGTTGCTTATGTTTTTGTCCCACTCTTTTTTCCCAAGCGATCGTCTGGGATTGTTTCGGCTTTTCATTTTCGTCTAATTTATGTAAAATTTAATATTTTCGTTATGCTAATATATTTCTATGTTTTTTTTCTTGAGTACAGATTAAAGCAATGTTCAACAAGTAATATAAAAATTTTTTAAAGTCAATTCCTACTTAGCTTAACAAAGAAATATTTTATTTCAGTTACCTTTTATTAACATTTTTTCATCTCTAATTTATGAAGCTGATGGTGGTCTATAATTTCTCATTCTATCCATCTCCTGTAATGCTTCATTATTGCAAGGAACCTTTGCACCGAGCTTCGAACAGTCCAGTTCTTCAAATTATAGTCTATTTAATGATTTCACACGACTCAAGACGACCTATGCTCGACCCGATGCGAAGAGTTTACGTACTTTTGGACGTTTTGGACTCTTTTCTTGGCGCTTATGTTTTTCTTTCTCTAATCTTCGCTTGGGCTTTGTTGTAGTTTCTTTCCGCATTCTTCATTTGTGAACCAAAGGTCATTTTAAAGGGTTAAATTTTAAACATATATTATTATCACGTTAACATAGAAATATGGGAGCATTTTCGCTACGTAATGATACATTATATCCGCTTCATCCAACTCTATAAAACTACAATTCTTTAAATCCATGCACTTTAAAGATCTATAGAACTCTGCGTTACTGTTGTCACTTACTTTTGTTAAATATTACAATCGCATTTATCCCAGCCATGTACAATTATTTATAAAATTACTTTTCACAGCACGTGAGAATCTCTAATAAACGGTCATTATTTGCAAGTCTTATAATATATTTAATAAAAACAGTATATCTTTAGTTCCGATAAACAGGAATAAATAGCTAGGAATTGACTTTAATATATGAACAAACTGTATTAATATCAAGTGTCAACCACTAGAAGTTTAAAAAAATGTATTTGAACATGAGTGGATGAATAAAAAGTATTTTATTAACGACTGAAAATTGGAGCAGGACATAAGGAAAGTATAAGCTAATAGTAGGAATTTAAAAATAAATAATAATTATAAAAATATGCATCTACAATTTTAAGGAAACTTCATTTTGTATAATTAATATAAAATTCAATGTTTTTATTACGTTGATATATTTTTACGCCTCAGATTTACTTGCCTTTGCACGCGTCCTGTAGTACATTGGGGAAGCATATGGTGTAAGCTAATAAATAAGTATAAAGAATAAGACATCTATCTAGAGATTTTAAGAAAATTTATTTTAAAATTTATTTTTCTCTGAAGAAGGAATCAGGAATCGGCAACTAAATTTTATGCAAATACAGTTTAAATCGCAGAATGTTCCCATGTTACCTTCAGAAACACAAAACCAGCTTAACTTTCGAAAAGCAATTTTACAATGCAGCTATATTATCTGCTTTTTCGGATCCTAATCCCGGATCAGGCTTCAAATGATAGCAACAAACAAAAATTTTGTCCTCGCTTCTTTGAGCATCACTTTTTATCCCTCAGTAACATGAGTAAAGCATATAACAACCTTTTTTCTGAGTCAGGAAAAGCTTCAGAAATTCAGAAAAGAACATTCAGCTTCTAAACGTTCCCCTTTGATAATGCTACCTACATTTTAAACATTTTTAAGCGATTTGCTTCTGTTCTATTTCAAAGATAAAAACAGTCATTCCATTCATTATTTTCCTTGGACATTTAAAACGGTTTTAAATGCAGTCCCCACAATTTAACATCTTTAATAATTATTTAATTTATTAAATATAGACAGTATGTCTGTTACAATAAACGTAATATGAATGTTTCTTTTCACTTCCTTGTCTGAAGTAGAAAGAAAGTATTATAAACCCGAAAAATTTCCGGTATCATATTTCAACGAAAATATCCATTCTGAACGCTACAGAATGCAATTTAACCATGTTTTTTGCGTGACATCTGTACGTAAGGACAGAATAAAGGTCTCTTTCTCCCCAAAAAAATATTAAACTAATTCTGAAGAGTTTTTTTTTTGTGGAATCTGTGCGTCTTTACATATGTATGTGCGTTTATAGCAGAACTCAAAAACAAGTAACCTCAGCACCTTAAAATTTTGTATATAGTACCTCTATAACATGCTGATGTGCACCTCCTATTTTGGTTGCAATCGGCAGCACCAAATACATATGAATATATGCATATATATATATACATATATTCACTCTGTATACACACACACACACATATATATATATATGTTTGTAAATTGTACATTTTTTGCTTCAAAAATGATTGATTTATGTTGTTCTTATCTTCCAACCTGCATGTTAATGGTTGTAGAATTATGAACAATTTTGAAAGTTGTTTAAATGCGGCTAAGCCTGATTTTTTTGACATAGCAGCCATATTTGTTTACATTTGAATCTTAATAAAATAATGGATTTGTTGTCAATCTATCAATCAACTAAGCTTCGCAACAACAAAGTAACGTCTTCTTTTATTATTGCGAATTAAATTATGCTTAATCTATTCTGTAAATTATACCATATATTGACTCAGCATAGCGTCCACAACAAATTAAATCAGTTTCTACGCCTTCAGTGTCTTTTTGCCGAGTAAGACCAAAAATAAACTTTCAGTTTTGTGCACGGAAAAATCTGCCTTCTTTCCCACAGGCCGAATTGCTGCTTTTTGCGTAGAAACTAAAATTTTAAGTGTGAGAAACACTTTTTTAATTGTTTTAACTGCATTTAGTGTTTTATGTTTTTCTATATCTTTGAATTTTTAATATAGTTATTTTGAGTTGTTATGAATTTTTGCCTTGTTGCGAAGGGAGAACTGAATTAATTGAATGAGAAGTATATCTCTAATGACATTCGAGAAAATAAGTTTAAGTAAAAGGCAGGAAAAATGAGTATAATTTAATATTTCGTACAAGGAAGTCATGTGGTGTACACATCAGAATTTTTATTTCCTTTTACGAAGTAAATGAAGTATTGTAATCGCGAAAAATTTCGGATATCATATTTCAAAGAAAATATCCATTTTGACAGCTCTCGAATCATTTGAAAAACGTTTTTGCTTGGCATATGTAGGTGCGGACAGAATAAAGGACTCTTTTTTTCAAAAACGGATTATAAAGTTGACTTAAAATGGATTCAGAAAAGACTTTTTAAGTACGTACACTGCCAAATAAAATGAGACAGTTCTAAATCTCCCGTTCTACTGAGCTGGTTGATGTTCTACTAAGCCATTTTAAACAACATATTAAGAATGAATGCACAATTTTTCAAGCAGAACTTCTCTGTATTTATGCTGCTGTAAAATGGGTCAAGGATAATGGGATAGCATCCTCAAGGCACGCTGCGAAAAAAAGAGAAAAAAATGAGACAGTTATATCTCCGGTTCTACTGGGCCAATTGACGAAATTCAACTTCCGTTTTTCATGTCTCGAAAGCGCGACTTAGGGTATGTATTAGATTTATATGTAGCATTGTTCTAATATAGGCATTGTGGCACAAAGTCGGACTTTTTCTGAAACGACATGGCAATTTCTTTTCATATTTCGATTCTATTTCAAATTATTCCAAACCGCCAAGTTATGTAAAAATCGCATGAGTAGTTTTTAAACATTAGCTCTCAAAACTTAGGCTCCTCAATATTAATTGAATTTGATATATATTTATTACTATCTCTTTTTTTATTAAACTTACTTGATTCCTTCTTCCAGAATTCGAAATCTTTTGCTTAATCCAAATATAATTCGCCCATTTCCTATGATTCTCTTTTAAAACTTGTATTTTGAAATAATTTTTATAAATTTTTCGAAAACATTTTGCATTATAATCTATACAATTTTTAACATCATCTTAAAGTAGATGTATTTCTGGGCATACCTGCAAAGAATTATAGATTTTTACTAAAAATTTCCCAATATATACGTTAATTTATATATTGGTGAAATCTGGCAGATTTGTTATAAGCGATAATAACGCTAAATATGGTATACGCACTTTGTTAAAATTATTTGAAAGTAATGAACGTGACCCTTTTTCCGCTTATATACAGTAAAAAAAGGGAAAGGAAACTTAGTTGCTATAAATTAAGAAGTTCGCCAGGTGAATTATTCTTGGTGCAAACTGAAAAAAAATTCTGACACTGACAATTAGGGGAATGAAGGCTTATAGTAAAGAAATTTATTTATTTTAAATAACCAGTTAAATTTAATTTAACTGGTTATTTAAAATGAATATAAATCCCTACAACCTAAACAAACGAAAATCTGAAGGTGCAAAATCAGAAGAAGACAAGGAATTCGGTAGAACGTCTCAATCGCGCAAATGAATAGGAGTTTGGGTCAGATTAGTGAGGCTAGGGCAAGCATTATCATGTTATAGATCATATCGTCTCACCAAGTAGATTATTTTAACTGTATTGTCTCTGTAGCCACTTTGTATTTTCATTTCCTTTGCATTTGCTTTTAGTTGGATATCTACCTAAACAAACGAAAATCTGAAGGTATTGGATCAGAAGAATACAAGGAATGCGGTAGAACTTCCCAATGAGCAAGTGAACAGTAGTTTGGGTCAGATTAGTAAGGCTAAGACAAGCATTAACGTGTTATAGATCACATCATGTTACCAAGCAGATTATTTTAACTGTATTTCCCCTTCAGCCACTTTGCATTTCGTATTTGCATTTGCTTTGCATTTGCTTTTAGTTGGATATCTACCTAAACAAGCGAAAATCTGAAGGTATTGGATCAGAAGAAGACAAGGAATGCGGTAGAACTTCCCCGTCGAGCAAGTGAATAGTAGTTTTGGTCAGATTAGTGAGCCTAGGACAAGCATTATTGTGTTATATATAACATCGTCTCACCAAGTACATTATTTTAACTTTATTGCCTCATGAGCCACTTTACATCTGTAGTTGCATTTGCTTTGCATTTGCTCTTCATTGACCTTCTTTATCAGGTATTGCGTAATATATTACATCTTCTAGATTTAAAAAAGGCCGATGTTACTGTTCAGTCCCTGTCTTGGCTTAAAAACAACTTGTCAGAACTCAACTTGTCAGGACTGAGTGTTCTGTGTATATTCTTGGCAAACATCTTCGTGAACAGCTGAAAAGTCTCTAAGTCCTGATCTGGAACAGGGAGCTGAATGCAGCTATGTTCTGGTTGTAGATACTGTGCTTAAGTTGTAGAATAACTGCACTTGAAAGGGATTTAAAATCCTCTTTTATTAAATCAATATTATTTACAAATCACTTCCCAACTCGGGAGGGATACAGAAAGTAAAAGACCACACTTGGGTCTAAATGAACAATCAGATAAATTTAAACTAAAGCTAAATAGAAATTTAATTAATCTTTGCTCACAGAGCTCTACGCGGAGTTGGCCTCTAACTAAATGGTGCGTAGCAAGATTTACTAATACTAGCGCACTTGGATGTATTTCAATAAGCAATCACGTAGCAAGCACTATGGCTTAGAATTTAGCTGCTAGCTGGTCAGGCGAACGTCGAACAGAATGACCGTGATCTGAGACTAAAAGCTCTCTTCACACTGAGAGGTTTCTACCTCTGATTTAAATAGTACTTGGCTCTACTTCAAATTAGCATAAGCTGAAAACGTGCGCTTCTTTTGACGGGAAGTTGAAACATGAGAAGAGATAGAAAGATTTAAATTAAAATAAAACTTGGTTAGTTTAACTAAAACCTTACAAACTACTCTTTACTGCGCTTAACATTGGCATATAGGTCCAGTTCACTGGCGATGACGATGCTGTAAAAGTCTCTTTTTTATGCCATCGAATACCTAGCATTCAGCGATTCATTTATATTGAAATGAATAAAATAACAGAAATACTTTTTAATAGTTACTTAGTCCTTTTCTACAACGAATAATAGTTTGCACACGCTAACGCATCAATTCAACCAGATATAAGATTATTTTAAAATGCGAAATAATACTTGATATCCGTTTTATATTCATTAATCTGACAGTTTCTTGATAAAAACTTCAGAGAAACTATGGCTTCAATTCCCCTATGTGGTTTCCTAGTCATCTCGGAGTCTAATGAGCGTTCCTCATACAATCATGATCGCTATAACTTGATAGATCGGCACATTTTCATATTGCTAGAAGCCAGAGTATTTACGATGCACTGATACGATTATCAGCTGATGCATTTCTTAACGCTTTATACGTATGTGGACTACAACAGACATATTAAGGGATCTTAAAGGGTTCCGTCAGAAATCTTTCACCACTATCATAGAAACATCATCACTTCGAAAAACCTAGAATTGGCATAATCTAGAATAGGATCATGTTTTATGGTTTCTGACTAGAATTGTAGAGACATTAAGTTATTACGAAGCAGGAGAGATGAAAAATAAGCAACGACTTCGCCGGGAATCGAAACACGGACCTCTCGGTTACGCGTCGAGCATGCAGACTACTACACCACGAAGGCATGCAAAGAAGGCGGGAGAAATAATTTATATTCTCCCCCCTTTTAAAGGGCGACTGGAGTTTTGGGGACCCAATCGCCAAATCGCGGTGAAGGAAAATCATCATCCACCACCTTTTTAGTTCGGGCGCCAGTGTAGAGACATTAGGTTATTACGAAGCAGGAGAGGTGAAAAATATGCAACGTCTTCGCCGGGAATCGAACCACGGACCTCTCGCTTACGCGTCGAGCATGCAGACCACTACACCACGAAGGCATGCGAAGAAGGCGGGAGAAATACCTTATAGAATGACTAGAGTAGGATCATGTTTTCGGAACCAACACTGCATCATCCCCTTATCCAGGTGCAGTAGAAAAAATATTCACCTTCCAAAATCAGAAACATTCTGCAAAAGTGTGCTTCTTGCACCCAGTCAAGCCACACATAATCAGCGGTGGTATACTATCACCAGTTGGTCCAGTCTGTATTGACTATCTGTCCATCACCAGTCCATGTAATTAACTATTACAGACTAGGATCTATAACATGATCTATATTATTATTCTCCCTGACATTTTTGAAATTCAGCAATGGTGTGATCTGCTATATCATTGCTTTAAAACTGGTCAGTTCCAACCTGGATAATTATTTTTAACTCCAATCAGGAATAGCTCGGGAACTGCCGCTGTTTCGCGGCTAAGTGCAGGTAAGTCCAATTGCAATGTATCTAAGTATTTATTTTTTGGTTTGCCTTGCAAACTCTTAAGCATGTTACGTTTAACAAGAACGACTTACCTGCAATAAGCTATGGTGCATTCCTGGACAAAACCTTTTTCATACTACTCATTTCCTGCAATTACGGATAGTTTAGCAACAAAACCAATGGCTGCATCTGTGGGCTCGGTTTCGTATTCAGAAGAAAGTGTCTAACATTCGAAATTTTAAAATATAGTTACAGCATGCTTTTCCCTTAAACATGTCGAACCGAGAATATATTCGAAACCTTACTTATAGACAAAGAGAGGTAAGATACCATCAGATTCCTTCCGTCGGGATATTTTATATCAGAACTGATGCAGAGAGCTTCGGAGTTATTCTTTCATCACCGATGAGAAGACATTCCACGTGAGATGCATTCCCACTCAACCCACGATTGTCATAAGTCATTTCAGTTGCTATTTTGGTAGTACCCTTAGCTTTCATGATAATGTCAGCATTCTTGCGTCAAATAGAAAGCTTCTAAGATGTCTAAAAGTAATAGAAAGACAAAGTCTAAGAGTAATAGACCTCTAAATAGGGCCTCTAGAAGGCATTTTGTTTGACAATTTCTACATAAATTTGCAACAAAATTCTTAATAAATACATAATACTAATACGTAATAAGTACACAAATTTGCAATAAGATGCTTAATTGAATTATTGATTTAGAGTCTTATATCCTACGCTTTAGAAAAATCTTAGAGTTTTAAGAATGTTCTGAACTTTAAAAATATTTTAGTATAGTTTTAAAAATCAGTTATTTATTAACGCAAAAATTACAAGGTTAAATGCAAGAGGGAGAATGATTCAATATGACGTGACATTACTTCTGTAGTATCATTTTTGCCTCCATATCTTTCGCAACAAGGAAACGTATAATCAAAGTAAGCTTTTCAAATAAGAGTAAGTTTTGTATTATAATGCCATAAAACTTCAACAAGCTTCAGTTATTGTTTCTAATGCAGTTAAGAATCTATGATTTTAAAATTCACAATAAGGATATGAAAATCAGAAACTTGATGTTTTATATCATACATCTCGCATGTATACGTGCTAAATGTACGCATGCTTCAATTTCATGCTAAATTTAAATATTTATGCACCTTTTCTTACCCTTTTCTTGCAGCCGAATGGTAAGCATGTGAATTTCCAATTATTTTGCCATTGCAGGAAGACCCTTGGGAAACAAAGAACAATCGCAAAGAAAGAAGGAGGTAAGGAAATGGAAAATCGAATTGTAAGTAATAAAGATAAGCTGAACAGAACAGAAGGCACAGCACTATAGAAAATTGCAAGTGTTCTTTGCTGCGCTTTTCGTTTCTGCTAATTTTCCCAAAACTTTTCGACTTGGAAGATTTTTCTTTCTAATTTAGAATGCTTCGAAGCAGCTATATAACATGCTTTTATCTTAGCTTTTAATGTCCTATACTTCAAGTTTCCTTAACTTTTAACTAATGCAGTGAAACTTTTGTAAGTATCTGGAATGATAAAATGAAAATATTGTATTTGGAATCCGCTATGCGTAGTTCATGAAAATGCTCATTTTCAAATTAAATATTTTATTTGAATACAATGAAGATTCTGAAATGCACATGACATTCCTCGGTATTAACAAAACTCCTGGTAACAACAAAAAAGAGGCTTCCTAGAAACCAGTTAAAGGTTAAAATAATGTCAGTGTAGATTATATTAGAAAATTCACTCTGATCTAGTAAAACAAAACGTTGTAACATTGCAGGGTTTATTAAATTTATTTAACCAACTATTTGATGTTTTGAATCTTTTCTGTCGCTTCTCTCTTTCTGTTTTCCCGCCAGAATGCAAATTTTCTTGCGTGTATTTAAATGAAGGTTTGAGATTGTTCAGACAGAGCGTGTTTTGCCTAGTGAAGGCCACGTTGCTAGGTGTTGTACCCTAAGATAAGAGTTCCTGTCTTCAGCCGTGTATTATAACTGCATGTAGTATTTCATGGCTGTGAAGCTTTAAGAGCTAACATCGCAATTAATTTTCTCTGCATAGCCTTTGGTTATTGGCTATCTAGATTTACTTTTACATTGAATTTCTACACTGAGTTCTTGTCATAAATGCTGGTTGAATTGTAAGCACAACGTGTGCCGTCTATTCATTTTACTTAGTGTCTTTTACACCCTTCTCAAGTCTCTATAGTACTTTTGAAGACCTAGCGATAATTCGTTTATAGTCTAATTTAGGATTAGTCACAAGTTACATTTAGTAAAAGACTAAAACATATACTGAAATATTATGTATTTATATTTCAAAATAGCATAGATTTATACTGTAAATCAAGTACAATGAACAACACATTTCACATTCTACAAAACTTTCCTTTATACTTTTAGAACGATTGGGTTGCTCTCTGAAAATAATGGAATCTGTAGCATTGGCCTAAGTACACGATTTCGTTTCCTTAGCAGAATTTTAGTCTATTGTTTTATTCGAAGAAACAAAAGCAGTATAAATTGAATCCTTTGGTGTTTTATGCTTTGGTAAATCGATATATTCCTAGGGGCAAAATATGGCAAACAAAAGTTATTGAAACAGACTTTAGTCGTAGAAATGATCTCATACTAAACGTAAGAAAACATGATTTTATTTTTGGCAGCATGTTAGCTATTCTTGTAAAACATAAGTGGAATAAGGAACCTCTATATTTCATAAGGTAGACTCTCTTTTCTTGTTAGTCAAGAAAACCTACATAAGGGCTTAAAAAATTGAATTTTAATAAAAACATTACTTTTAATCTCTCACTATTCAAACCCTAATAGTACGTTCAATAAATCAGCATCAGCGTTCACAGCATCAGCGGAGTAAAGTATTAAATCATTCATTTAGAAGATAATTTTACCAGATTTTGTTAAGTGCTATAATGTACGTGTATGTATTTAAGGGCTATAATACATATCTACGTATATATATATATATATATATATATATAATACATGGGTGTAATTCTGAATCAATAGATACAACCATCCGTTAAGCATTCGTTCAGTGCTCTTCTAATTCCTTTTCTTCGTCGACGAAAAATCTAAGAAAAATTAATTTCTGTTATAAATTGAAATTAGAACATTTGTCAATTTCATCCCGTAGATCTGTAAATTCAGCAGAATTTTTAGTAATCAATAAAAACTTAATTAAAAACTGTAAATTATAATGACATAATATTTATTATTATACATTATTTTCTTATTTTCAAATAAAGATATGATTAAAAAAAGTTTTTTGCAATCAAATAAAAGTTAATTATATTGAATGGAGGAGAACAAAAATCCTTCGTCTGATCAAGATTTTTCTGATCTAATCAGCATGAATGTTTTCCAGAAAACGGATTCCCTGTTCATTCGCAAAACATGGAAGTTACTGCCTTCTTTTGTAAGTGAAAATTCGTTCAGAATTATTCTCTAAAATGTAAACAAAAATTTGTCAGCATCATCTTCACTTGGTACATTTAAGAGCGAAATTTTCTTGACTGAGCCAAGCTTTCTGTTGTAGAGAGTGCTAGTCTGAGTAGTATGGCAGTTAGCAAAAACTGACTGCTAATCCGAAACCGAAGATTTTCTTTCAATTTTCATGTGAGGTTTGTCCGTATGCGAGTACGATATCGGTTCTCCTCTAAGATACACCTAGCTAACATTACGAGATATTACGAAATAGCTAAACAACCAATGAGTTCCACCATATTTTCTGACGAATACTTAAACAAAAGTGTGAAGCCAGTAGAAAAGAAATCCTGCATATAGATATCGGTATGCCCTTACCTTGTTAAAAAAAAGGCCAGCTTCCGTCACAAGTAATGATTTGTTTATAAATTTGGGAACGTGCTTCTTTAAATAAATGAAAGAAATGAAGTTGTAGCTTTCAAAACAACAGGATCAAACCCCATTACTTTATTAGGAAAATCTCACATGAAAAGATACATTTTAATGAAAACAACGAAGATAATTACCTTCCTTACAGCGCCGGATTTATAACTTTTACTACGGTATTCTGCAGAGCTTTTATCTTAAAGTGCATTTAATGTTTAGGTGATAAGGTATTTCTCCCGCCTTCTTAGCATGCCTTCGTGGCGTAGTGGTCAGCACGCTCGGCGCGTATTCGAGAGATCCGTGGCTCGAGTCCCGGCGAGGTCATTGCTCATTTTTCCCGTTTCCTACTTCGAAATAATCTAATGTCTCTATAATTGCGCCAGAACAAAAAACAAAGGCTCCAGAACAAAAAACAAAGGTCGCGAATGATGATTCTCCATCACCAGGATTTGGCGATTGGGTCCCCTAATCTCTAGTCGCCCTTTAAAATGGAGAGTATATTAGGTATTTCTCAAGCCTTCTTAGCATGCCTTCGTGGTGTAGTGGTCGGCACGCTTGGTGCGTATTCGAGAAGTTCGTAGTTCAAGTCCCGGAGAGGGCACTGTTAATTTTTCCCGACTCCTGCTTCGAAATAGTCCTAATGTCTCTACAAGGTAAGGGTGTCATTAATAATTAGCATTAATTTAAAACATCTTACTGCAAAATTCTAAACTGTAAAAAACTGAAATAAACTTGCGTATTGCGGAAAAGCAAATGGATTAGTAAAAGAGCAGGAAAGTAAAATTTTATATGTTCTTGCATTGAGAAGTATATTGTAATTTAGATTAAAAACCTAACTGTGGTTGTTAACTGAAAAACAAAACTTTTAAATGTTATAGTTTAAAGTTTTTAAATAAATCTTTGGAGGTAGATGCTCGTATTTTCTCAGTTAAATTTTAAAAACGCAAGCTTTTACTACCCACGAATTTATACAAATCATTACTTTTGCCTAAATGCATGTAACTGGAATTACATTAAAACTGCAGTGCAATTTATGATGCTTTATTATTCACGCGTTCAAATAATGGCACTGTTCATCCATAGTTCTTATTATTTAAAGACTATTAAACTCATATTTTGCTATCTAAAATAGTTTTCCATAAAGTATTCTGTGCACACCATGTGGCTTACTACCGTTTTGTAGCAAGCCACATCTGTGCATTTTTCCGTTGAGATCAAATATTGGAAATCTTAAAAGTAGCAAAGAAAAATTATAAATTTTTTCCACTAAATCGTCGTCTCTCCTGAATATATTCCCAAGATAGCAAAATCAAATCAATATTATCGCGGTAGAATTCTGTGATTCCACTTTTTAAAACACTATCATTGCTTTCACATAGTGGAAGAAAAGGAATTTATGTGCAAAGTTAAAACTTTCTAAGAAGCAAAATCTTTCTGCAGTCTTAGACTATAAAAATATTTGGTACTTCCGTATTAACGCATCCACTTTAGCAGAAGTCCCTAAATTTTCACAATGTGCAAAATTATGGTAACCATGCGCATAAGCTTTCTTCCAGCAACCATACGTATAAGCATTCTTCCAAGAACCGTGTTCATAACAATCCTTCAGTCAAGCAACGCAGACATTTTCCTATGTGTTCTTTTTTGCTGTCCCATTTCCAACGACCTTTTTAAACAAACCTTGATATTTTTTGCCTTAAACATAGTATGAGCTTGTGAATATACAATATGAGCTTGTGAAATTTACCAGCAGAATTTTGCTGAACATTTTATAAAGAGAACAATGGAGAAATGAGTTTCACAGATAACCGTTTTTACGGAGGTTTGCACGAGGTCATTCCTACGTCCTAACTGGAGAGCGGTCTTATTTTCCGTGTCTTGAGATGTTCTGGAGTTCCTTCGTACATGGCCTTCATCACCGTAGTTATAGGAAGTTAGGTCGGTTTGTTATCACTCGAATTCCACCTCAAGGAACTGACTTGCGTGGTTAAATCGTCTAGCCGCCAGTCACTTGATTCGGTGGCTTCTGATTGGCTGAAGTTCTCTACGAGTTGCTTGCCGGGTTGCCTTGAATTTTATACCTTACACTAAAGCGCTTTTTAAATCCTTGATATCCGCCATTTGCAGGGCATTCTGCATCTCAGATGCCATCAATGTAGTATTGCAAGGACAGGATTTCCCATGTTTCTGATTCGCCGTCCAAAAACGCGAGAGTGACAGCCTTTCATCGTCCATAACAAGCTCCTGGCCTGTTCTCGTAGGCCTCTGTTTACGACATTATAACTGAAGCCTGCTATCGTCTTTTAATTACTTGTTGCCAAAGGGCAGCTCTAACGCGCCGAATAGAGCAAGTCAAGCCTCTGGTTTTACGACAGAGTTTGGGAATCCATCCATTTGCGTTTGCCAATATAGTGAACTGTGTCTTGTACGCCTGCCAGGAGGTCTCTCCATCACATGTTGGTAGCTTTGCAGTGGATCGAGAGGACATATGCTCGAATTTAAAAATGTTAAAATTGTGACCAGTTGTCGTTATGGACTTCTTTAGCTCTCAACGTCCTTGGCGAGAGCAACAGAAACTCTGTCTTCGATTTTTTGTTCGACAACTGAAACTATTTCTTGAAGTTCTCCAACTTTGTCTTCAACCGGGTCTTTTTTTTCCTATTAAGAGAGTAATTTCTCTTTTCATTTCTTCTTGGCCGACTTTGATCTCTTCTTTAACGGATACTTGGCCAGCTTTCATTTCTTCTTTAACTGAGTCTACGGCCCCGTCTGTCTTTCCTTGGAATGCGGGAAATGCGGTCACCAGCTGTTTTAGTTGCTTCTCCATCGCTTTTTTACCGGCATTCAATCCCACTTCTGACACCAAAACATGATGCGCGTGAACGGATTCGTACTGAATTGAATGCACACAGAACTGGTGATAACTTGATAAAATTAATTTCACCAAAGGAAACAATTCATAGTTCCAGAACTTTCCATAAAAATAGTTCTACAGCTGTTCTTAGTATCACGGAGCACAATAAGTCGCTACATTTCAATCTACTAAGGACTTAATACGATGCAATGCAAAGCACATCTGAAGAGCGACGCTAACTCGGCGATATCTCAATACTCCCAGTTCACACTGAATTAAACATTTGCTACTCAGAAATTGATGCTGTCTACGATCTTATATAGTTTCCCGTCGGCCACCGTGAAATCTTTAGTACCCCCCACTTCTCGAAATCACTGGAAGGGATATGAGAGCGGGATACGAATACATGGTATCAATTACAATTAATCAGTTACAATACCCATTACAGTGATACAGGAATCGGACTGAAACGTCGCCAAATGGTAGCCAAGTTTGTGACTTTCTCGCCAGATCTGGCGACTGTTATTAGTCGACAAATCCGTTGCCTACTTGGAAGTACCTCTGCAATTTTAAGGAGATAGCCATTTACTCAGTTTTAAATAGATTTGCCTCTGTAATCTTATTTTTCCTGCAAAGCTTTGCTTTAGATTTTTCATGCTACATTGCACAGAAAAATACAACAATTTCACTAAAATTACTTATATATATAAAAATTCGTAGCAATATATACCAACTCCTTACCCGGTTTAAAAATCCTTATCCGGCCTTTATTTTCGCAAATGTTGGTCGTTGTCATATACTTGCAGTTACAGAAGTGTTTTAACCGACTAAAATATTTATGTTTTGGCAATGCTGAATTTTTAAAAAAATTAGCTTTCGAGAAATAACGAAATATAACTTTCGCTATGCTTTCATTTGGGAAAGTTTTATTCCCGTTATGAAAAAATAAAATTATAAGAAGTTTGACTCCCGTACGACTAAAATTTACCAGGATATTTAATTTAAAAAATTG
This sequence comes from Stegodyphus mimosarum, assembly GCA_000611955.2. Classification (NCBI taxonomy): domain Eukaryota; kingdom Metazoa; phylum Arthropoda; class Arachnida; order Araneae; family Eresidae; genus Stegodyphus; species Stegodyphus mimosarum. The sequence goes on along the minus strand of KK116875.1, from coordinate 145,957 downwards.
CAATTTTTGGTGCTATTTTGAACATGCCTCGAGGGATATGTTAAGTTAGAATGATTCGAGGAAATAAGTTTAAATGAAGCGAAGCAAAAAATATGTATAATTTAATAAGCCGCATAAGGAAATTATGTGGTGTCCACATCAGATTTTAAACTCTAAACTAACTGTAAATGAGTGCTCATTTATAATTAATCATACTTTTCCCTCCCTCTCTCTCTTTTTTTTTCTTTTTTGTTATTAGAGCTTCTTTTGGGCCGGCTTTTGTTGCCAGATCAAAAAAAAATCAAATGAAGTGGACTTTCAAACTGCTACAGTTTCTTTTATGTGACGCATTTCAGTAAATATATAAAAACTAAAATTTTTATTCAAATATTCAAAATGACTCTATAAAAAAGGAGAAAACTATTTTCCATAGGTGAACAATGGCCCAAAACAATCATTTTCTTCAAATAAAAGTTATTTGAACAACCGCTAGTTACAGTTTCGTGGCACTTTATATAGCTTATACACCACGCAAAACTGAATACAGATTCAAACGAACTTGAGTTCAGATGTTTCCGATTTTTCTGTAAGAAATTCTGTTTTTACGTATGTATTTCCTGAAGCTGACATTTCTAAAATTTCTTTCCATCGAGTGTAATTAAGTTTAGATAATTTTTCAATGTAAATCTTGCTTATTACATTACTGGGCATTTTTAAAGATGCACTTTAGTAGAACAAGAAACAAATAACTAATTACTAACAATTTTTTTTGGTGGGGATATGTAAATTTTGTATATTTTAATCACGTGATAATATTGTAATCTGGGAGTTACCTTAATTTATTCCTTTCTAAAGCTGGAACTATGAACTGGCGATAAATCGTTCTGATATACACTATTTCGGAAAAACTCTCTTATGTTAGTAAAAGATTTAAAATTTTTTCATCATTTCTTATTTTCGCATTCTTTTATACGACTTGTTTTTAAACACGGTTTTATTTTTAATAATCTCCGGAAGTCTTATTACGAACACGCTGTAATTTTTGACAGATTATATCTTTGCGCAAGAAAAGGACAGCAAAGACAACACGAAAGGGGCGTAAAATAATTTCCCTCATCTAAAGTACTTATAAGCGAAAATATTTTCAAAACTTTGGTCTGGAGAAAATTTTAGAAAATTACAGAGCATCAAAGGATAAAGGAATTGTTGAATGAAATGCGCTCATTTCGCTTCTAAAGTACTCTAAGTGCTTCTAACACCACTTAAAAAAGTTTTCAAATTATTTATCAAAGATTAAAATTTCTATGAAAGCAATGTTTTGAGCTGTTAAAAAGATTAAATTATAACAACATAATTATATTTAACTGAACTCTTTTCAGCGATTTAAAGGTTATATTTTCTATAACTGTAGTTGTAAAATTTTATGGACATAACCTTTAATGTTACAATGCACCAAACATATGGTGGATTCCATTATGAGGTACGCAAATAGAAGTCAAATATAAAAACAGTTTAAAATACACTGCTGGCCACAGTAAATGCAACACCCTGAAGGAAGCATGCAAATAACATGAAATTTACAACATGCATTAGTGGAGGTGAGATATGCAAATGATTATAATTTCAGCACAGACGCACATCACGCGCGAATGTGGCGACACTTCAAAGCGCTATTTAAGGCTTGGAGTTTTCAACGGTTTCAAGTTCGGCAATTGTGTTTTTCTTGTGGTTTTTTTCAAAAAACGATCAATTATGTCTCGTAGTAAACAGCGATCATTATTTGATCAAATATTCGAGTTCGACAGAGGAAGCAAAGTGGCCTACCGAGAGTGTAGATTATCTTTCAGGAAAATCGGTAGTCGTGTTGGACGAAACCAAACAACTGTAATGCGGATATGTGACCGTTGTATGTGGAGGGTGCGACGGACCGACGTGTTCGATCGCATCCACCTCAGTCCACCACTTCACGTGATGACAGAAGCACTGTGCTCATGGCAGTGACGGATCGCATCATCATGAACCATAGCACAGCACATTCAGTCTATAACGCATCATCCAGTGTCTGCGAGTACCATTCGACGCCGTTTACAGCAGAGTGGTCTGTCCGCAAGACGTCCATTGCTTTGTCTACCCTTCACACAGAACCACAGACGTCTCCGCCGCCAATGGTGCGATGAAAGAAGGATGTGGATGGCAGAATGGAATGGAATTGTCTTTACTGACGAGTCACGCTTCTGACTGCAACACCACGATGGTCGGATTCGAGTCTGGAGACACCGTGGAGAAAGAATGCTGAACAGCTGCGTTATACACCGCCACACTGGTCCTGCACCGGGTATTATGGTACGGGGCGGTATTGAATATCACTCTCGCACTTCTTTAGTACGCATTACCAGTACTTTAAACAGCCAGCGCTACATCTCCGAGGTGTTGGAGCCAGTTGTCTTTCCTTACCTTCAGGGCGTGCCCACAGTCATATTTCAACAGGATAACGAGCGACCACACGTAGCACGTATTGTCGAAGGGTTCTTCGTCAATCGCCAGACTGAACCAGATTGAATTGCTTCCCTGGCCGGCTCGCTCTCCGGATCTTTCGCCGATAGAAAACATGTGGTCCAGGGTTCCTGAGCGATTGACCCAGTTTACATCCCAAGCTACGACACTAGATCAACTTTGGCAACGTGTGGAAGCTGCTTGGTCTGCTGTACCCCAAGAACACATCCAAAGTCTCTTTGAATCCATGCCGAGACGTGTGGCAGCAGTGATCTTCAACAATGGCGGCTACTCTGGCTGCTGATTCTGAAAGGAACCACACTTCACAGAAGTCTATAAATTTAATCATTTGATACTTGGTCAACATATTGTTACGTGCGTACGGGTTCGTAATATATTGAATGCACAAGTCGTAAAAGGTTAACAAAAATTTATTTTTTTCACAATAAATAAATTAAAATGCTGAAATATTTCTTCACAAATCTTCGCACAATATCACAATATCTCAAACGTTTAGCAAAAACTCAGTTCAAAACAGATAAAATAGTTCTATCTCACAGCGAAATCACTACAATCAATACAGCATTAAGTAAACAAACAGCAGTTCGCTTTTTACAGCTACAAGTATAACAGCAACAACAACAACTAACTCACTAACTGAGATGAGGTGTTTCACCTCGGCTTTTATAAGCTTTTTAATTATCAGTAGAACAATCACGATGTTTCTAGATTTTTCTGGATGGCAACAGTAATTACGAGATATTTATTTATTAAGCATTAAATGCACGCGCTCTTTTATTTTTATTGCTATTTTTTTTTGGCGTAGCTTTCTCTTCAAAAATCGTCTACGTTGCTAAGGCAACATGAAGCAAATCGAATTACAATTCTAAATAAATAGCCAAATAAATGTGAAATTCGTAACAATATTATCTACTAAATAAATTTTGTTGTGATATCTCTTGTCTTTCTTGGTGTTGCAATTTGGGTGGCCAGCAGTGTATTTTCACAGTAATGTAATAGTGGTGCACTAACAAAATGGAAAAAACGTGAAAGATGAATGCAAATATAAAGCCAAGTAAACTCAAGGTACATGAAATGTACAAGAAATTATTTATTATATCCTTTTTAAGGTTTTTAACCAATTCAGAAGAGATGAGACACTCCAGTCTCTTAAATATAGAAAAAAATTAGCACTGACCTCTTTACCAATTAAATGGTCAAGAAATAAACTATTAAAATGCTTCAGTTGACGTGTCTTAAAACGTGAGAAATTTTCAAGATCTGATATACCAATAGATGAGTAGTATAATTTAAGCACAAAGGCTCACTCTTGGCTTTTAGTAAGTAACTATGTGTCGCTCGAGAGTAACTGATTTTTATCAAGTTAAAAGGACTTCCTCCTTCCGGTTTCTAGTAGTCTATCAGTATTCCACTACAGGTTTTACACCTTTAGGCTTGTCATTGACCTGGACTTCCCATAATAACTCTCAGTTGCTTAAGATTTTCTCCTCGGTTGTAAAGACATTAGGTTATTTCAAAGTTGGAAACGTAAGAAATGAGTAATGCCTTCGCCGGGATTCGAACCACGGATCTCTCGAATACGCGTCGAGCGCGCTAACCACTGCACTACGAAGGCATGTGAAGAAAGCGGAAGAAATACCTTATACGATGACCTTGCCAGTATTTCCAATTGGAAAGAACTGACTACACAAATCTGTGGCGGATCTCTCCGCAATTTCTGCTAGTTTAATACCTATTAGCTATGCATGTTCGGCAACTCAGCAGTACAGAAACCGATATCCACGCCTCCTCAAATTTAAATTTATTCTTAGAACTTCAATAAATACTTTGTTTTGCGTGTCGGAAAATGTTTCTGTAGATTTCAGTACATTATAGGTGCAATACAAATTATAAACATTTTTTTTTTCCTTAAAGTTAGGTATATACAAAAGAGCATAATACTAAGCACTTAATTCGATTTCAGAACTGAGCAAACCTCATGCAACGATTTACACACCATATGGTTTCCAGTTACAAAGGGTGTTCTAACATGACTAGGTGCTTTTGAATCTTTAGTATATATGATAATGTAAATGCTGTATTTAAGCCTATGCTCAAGAAAAAACTGTTTATTGATGATCTTGTTAGTATTTTGTTTTATCAAATTGATGGAAAACATCAAGAACTTGAACATGCCTATTCTTCCAATGCAGGATTTCAAACTGATTTACTGTCTATGCATTCAGGTCAGATAAGCAATACCCTTCAATGTTCAATACGTTCTAATTTAATTAAAATCCTAGATATATACCAGATGGATATAATTAAAGTGACCCTATTCAGATCTATATAGACCCTATTCTAGTTGGCGTATTTTATTGAACCTTGGTATATACGCTTGTAAAGTTTATCCCAAGCTTATTACCAGTTATTTTCAGTTATGATTCTTTCTTCTCTATTCTAATTTCAGCTTACAATTTCCTGCCTGAATGTAATTTCAGAAACGCAGTGAATGCAAATGAGTAAGAGTACTATTTAAGTCGATGCTTCACCGACTTCTAGAGAGAGAGTCTGATTTTCCTGACGAGGGCGAGTTTGCCTTTTGGCTACGTTTTCTCTGAGCTACCACGCTCTCTCTGAGCTACCACGCTCGGCCATACTTTAGGCACTTGCTTGACTTCGCCGATTTAATTAATATTTAAGGGCCAACTAGTTAGATCTCTGATAGCTTCGTCTGTATCTTTCAGATAGCTTTAGTTACTTAGTTTAATTTAAATTCATAACTATTTAAGTTCAAGCTCAAGTGGAGGCTTTTTGTATACTCTAAGTTAGGAGTTGATTGTATTTATTCTGAGAAATAAAGGGTAGTTCACCTTTCTTAAGTCTTACGTATTTATCACACACTTAAGCGATTATTCGCTTGTTAGTGTTCGTGAGGTTTTAAGTCTGAACTTTGGAATTAAATAAGTAAAACCCCACACGCTATTCGGATCATAAGGAAAATAAAACTGCAATAAAAGTAATGGTTCAATAAAAGTAATAGTGCAATAAAAGTAATAGTTCGACCACAAGGGTAATTAATGCTTGTCACAAAAAGAAAATGAATTGCAGATTGAAAACGTACAATTCTATTTAATTCCAGTATTTGTTCAATGAGCATTTTATTTGCGTCAATCACATTTCAAAGCGCGTTATGGCATGTTCAAGAGTAATGTGAAGGGTTTCTTGAGGAATTGCAAAAATATGACGTATTGTACTTATTACAGAATAGAGCAATCCTTATGCTTCTCACATAGAGATGATCTTTTAGAAATCCCCACAACAAGAAATGACAGAGGCATCTATTGTGTTTGGAACTATTGGCTGTTCCAGATAAATAAACTTTCCTCATCAGATTTTAATATAGGTGAAATTAAACTAACAGTTCCTCTAGATATTATCTGAAAATTATATTTTAATTTTTGTGACAATCTGTGAGGTCTTAAATGCCAGTCTAAGACATAATAAATATGTGAGTTAGTACTGAACTGCCTTTCTGATCTTAAAATTTTGACGTACGAAATTGATGATAAGAAGTTCTTCGAAAATGAAAGTATATGTGTTGTTCTCGCTTGTCTAACATCAGAGGCTCCCTTAGAAAGTCCTCCACGAAGGCATCCCTCCCTTTAGGCAGATAGCCCTCGTGTGCTTTGCCATAATTGAGTAGCCTAACCTAACATCAGAGCCAACCCACGAAATTCATCGTGGCAAGGAGGCAAGACTGTGTCTGTCGTTGGCAAGAGCCTGGTACCATACAGGCCCCTAATTTTGAAGGAGAGCACCGTGGCCAACAGGTGACAGGTTTTCCCACTCCACTTCCCCTGCCGCACACTTCTCTAGAAGACTTTCAGCTCACCGCATATTTAAAGTGTCCCTATGTCGCACCGACACTATACAAACATCCATGCCTTCTCCGGGATTCTAAACCCCGGCCCTTCGATGCGGCATTCAGAGTCACAAACCACTATCTCGGTTGGGCGGCGAAAGTGTTTGTGATTCCTCAGACTATTTGTCATTCCTCTGTGATTCTGCATGGTCCGAATCACCTTTAGAAAATAGTCTGTTTGACCCAAATGATATGATGCATAGTCAGATGTTACTTTTTCGTAATATTTAAGAAACTGCTTCCGAAATGGGAATTGGTATAAAAATGTTAATAAATGAATTAATCGCCTATCAAATTATTTCCGCTATCGAAACTTCAGAAGATCATGTTTACTTAGGAATTTCTTGATCGTCCTTTTGATATTTTTATGCTGTCTTTGGAAATTATGTCTTTTAAGAATTTAAAAGAAAATCATTTCCAAAATAAACGACGCACATCTTCATCGTTTGGTACAAAAATTACCCTTAAAATAAAGCGATTTCCTTTCTGAGTATATGATTGCAATGTAGGAAACAGCCTGCCAAGGTTCTGTTGATGTTTCATCACTTCTTGATTGCATAATTAATAGATATCTAATACAAGTACGAATATGCTTCTTCCGTATAGATGCGAAAGCATTTCTGTATTTAGAGAAAAGTGAAAAACATATATGAAAATCCATGAATCAAACATATAACCTAATGGTTATATAAGCATTAACAATCATGAGAGTGCACTCAATATGCCTGGCAAAAACAATGAACCGAGGTATTATAGTTGTATAACTATAGGCTACAAACTGAAAGTTTGTAGCCTTAGAAGTACAAAACTTAAATCTGTCAGATTCAAATTTGTAAAGATCATTAGACATTTCGGGCCAAGAAACATGAGACAATATTTAACAATTTATTTCCCAGCTGCTATCTGGGCGTGCTAACTATTTATGCAATGAGCGTATGTTATGGGAAATTCAATAATTCTTTACAATTATTAGGCCGTAGAACGTGCTGCAGAACGTTTTGAAATTACTCTTAAAAGTAACTCTTACCAAAATGTCACAAATATTACATCATTTGCTCAAAATAAACAAAATCAAGTGCCTAAATCTTGTTAGTTTCGACGAGTTTCAAGATTAATGCTTTAATGGATAATCGAAGATAAATCACCATGAATCTAGATGATATCTGTTGGAAGACAGGTTACCTTGTAGTTAGTCTGGCAGATCTACAGTTAATGAGATTTGGCAATGGGAAATTCGAACCTTTAAAGGTGTTTGAAAGTGAATTTATAATTGATGGCTCCTCATTCGTATCAAATACTTGCATTCTTGAAAAGAAATAAATATCTTGAAAATAATAAATATATGTGCTATTAATGGCTTGAAAAGAAATAAATATCTTTTCAAGCCATTAATGACACGAATATTATCAACCAAGAAGAAATAACCATTAGCCAAAAAGGAGTCTAGATTAAAAACTTACAGTCAGAAAATTATTCAAAACATATGCTTGATGTTTCCAACAGTTTATAAAAATTTAAACTCAATTACATTGAAAACGCAGCTCAGCAGTAAATGGTACTACGACTAATAACAAATTATAGGCAGAACAAGGTAAAAATACTCGTACTTAAAATGATGCCAGTTTTGATAGGGTATGGAGCTAGAGTTTAGAGCTTATCCATAAACTTTCATTCCGCACTAATATGTGAAAGAGATCAACAAGTATTTGGATAGTTGAATAAAAAATAATAAAACGTAAATATTAGAATTAAGTTAGTAACAATATGTCAAGTAAAATAAGAAATCTTTTATAACTTTTTTACGAACGGATTAAGATGCCTTAATAAAACAAATTCTTAGTCTCGTTCTGGTGTTATTAATTTATTACATTATTGACAAATTACAATTCTCTACGGTTTATAAGCTTTCGGATTTAAAAAATGATATTCTTCATATGGAATTGCTAGAGAATAGCAGAAAATGACATCTTTCATAACTCAGGAAGGACAGTATTAATTTTTTGAATGTGTCTTTTGGACTCATTATCAGTTCAAAGATTTGAAAGATATATTTATAATATGTTTCTTACTTGTTTAAAAGTATAGCACTGCTGTTATCCATAACGATGGTATTATAATTCCTTTCGAAGATTACACACAAAGAATTCAAAAACTGAAATGTGTTCCATAAACCACATCAGAATACGGATTAGAAATAAATTTTAAGTGTCATTTTTAACGACTAAAACTTTTTAGGTAACATGGATGCACCGACCCAAAAAGGATGTCGAATAAAACCTATTTACCATCCTCAATTTCATACATGAATCTGCCTCAAAGAGTATATGCGTGAACGACTTATTCTGGATAGCAGTGGATCTACAGGGTGTATCAGTACAGGGGTGACAAACTTTCAGAAGAGATAGAGTTGCACCCAGATGATGGGAAATCACATAGCCATGCATGGTCGGAAAAGCTTTCCTGGTGCGTTAGTGACGGCAAAAAACGTGAAAAAGGAAAGACACAAACAGTGAAACTAAACACGTTTTATTATGTTTAGTACACCAGAAACGAACAAATAAGAACAAAAACAAACAATGATCGTCATTAAAAAAGGTATTCGAAATTATGATAATTGCCGTGATGCAGGCCTCACTTCTCCGGCGCGTAGAAGATCTGCATCACGAATGAAGGATCGCGTTGAAGATGCATCACGCACGGTTTTTGTATCACAGTCCGGGTCCTAAGTTCGAACACCTTCTTTGATGACGGTCGTTGTCTCTTTATGTTGCTTTTTCTTTGCTTTTGTTGTGCTCCAAATGATAAACGTGTTTCCGGCCACGCATTGCTATGTGATTTCCCATCGTCTAGGTGTACTCTCTCTCTCTCTCCTGAAAGTTTGTCTCGGGTTATACAGGGTGTATTGATACACCCTGTATATCGCCTTGCAAATGGGGGCCAGTGAATCGATTTGCTGGACCTTGAAATGCACTCCATATATAAGTATGTTATAGTTATGAAGACCACGCATTTAGCACATATTGTGTTAAATCATGTTATATAAATGTTATGTAGCAAATGCCGCATGGAACTGTGACAACTCATCACATATCAATAAGGAAATAATATATATCTTATTTCCTACTTCCACCTTTTCTTAAAGGAACACAAACGACTAGTTGATTTATGAGCGTAATTTATTATTAACATGGCACTAAACAACGCACATCGCTCATTAACAATAAACGGCAATAAACAACGCAAGTATGCTCATTAAATCTGAATGTCCATTCAGTGTGAAACCATAAAGCAATTAAGTCTTGGAGTTAGTCGTTACGTTAGCCGTTACTTACATTAGTCGTTACGTTATAGTCTTTACCTTAAGTCTCGGATTCCATCTTGGACAAATGAAATCACTGTTCATTGAAATGTCAGAACAATTTTGAAACTCTTAGCTTGAAAAAACGTATTTTTTACTGAGAGTATAATACGCAGAGATTTAATGAAATGAAATGATACTGCTATTTCATTTCAAGCAATTAACATTAGATGGATCTAAATCAAATTTCAAAATCAGGCGAATGATAGACTGAGCCATTTGAAGCAGTTGCTAAAGGTTTTAAACTATAAAAAACTACTTCAATATATGCTCGAACAGCTTTAATAAAAACTACTTGGTATGCATATTCATTCATTCAAATAATTTTAATGCGAGATAAGCATTAATATTCAAACTCACTTAAACTCCGCTTTCGATATCAATTTTAATAGAACACTGAGGTCAAACTTGTCATGTAGAATGTTTCCCCACGATCGATAGACTTGAAAAAGCTATATTTCTTTTAATTATCGATAAATTCGCCTCTTACATCAACATTCGGCTACTTTCTCTTCAAATTTATGAAATTAATATTTTGAAGATTTCTGAATTAGTACATTCTTTTATTTTATCTCGCTAT
>KK116875.1:124614-135612 GCA_000611955.2 Stegodyphus mimosarum | reverse complement strand
AAGAATGTGTCTGAATAATAAAACTGAAATTCATAACATTTGATGTTATATACTACACACTGTATTCCTTTTAATTGCTTAATAGACTTCGGCAAAATAATTTTCATATTTATTTTATGAATCAAAGATGAGCCTTTCATCAAATTATCAAAAAATTCTGATTATTCCTTATGAAAGAATTTTCTGCAAATAAATATATTGACATCGTCTACAAAATTTCTTTTCGGAAATTTAATGTTTTGCATATCATTCCTTTGCAGATCTTTTAACTAAAGGTTTCAAGAAGTGTTTAAGCTTTTCGCTAACTGCACTGTTTTCCTGCGTTTCAAAAATCCTGGCCAGAGTGAAATTTACTTTCCAAATATCAATATCTACAGCTATATATATAGTGAACTGACAATAAGAATCATTTAAAATTAACTGTAATTTGCATAAACACATTAGTGTTTTCAAATGTAAAATTTAGTCACAGTGATGTTTTTCAATAATTAATTAAAAATCATGTTATGCAGACATCTCATCTCCGGAGTAAAATATCATGGAAATCGATTACGCCTTCCCGCGATTCGAACCGCTCATCTGCCAGTTATTAGTTGCATGTACTATCATTTAACACCACAAAAGTTCATACGGAAAGAATGAGATAATTCTTTGCATTATTTTGCACTTAAAATTCAAGCGGAGTAAACCATGAGAGCAAGTCGCCAAAATACAGGCTAGTGAATTGTAGTCCACCATCCCCCCTCGGAGGCCTACGCCAGAAATCGGTGAAGCTACTGGCTAGGATCTGTATTTAGACAGTCTCGGCCACGAGGATATATAACCATTCTTCACAGGACTACAACCTCCGTTCATTCGGAGAATAGTTCAGGCTCGGTAGGTACCATATGGTACTGTCTTGTCTGCCCCTTGGCTGTAGTGTGGCAAAATAGTCAGATTTGAGTCTTTCCTTGGGGGATTGGAACCATTCGATCCTTTGCTAGGGAACTAACTGAGTGGATGGAACACCATATCGAATATAATCATTACGACCGGAGTGTTGCCAGGTTGCGAAGGAGATTTTGTACTTTTTATTGTCTGAAGGTTACCTTTCGTCCAATAACTGTGTAGAAAGCCCGGAAGGGATCGCGGGGCTATGCCCTCTTGGATGGTCTCCAGGAGCGGTGTTCTGTTTTGTTCTGTCTTGTTCTGTCATCCACCATATTTTAGGTCATCTGCCCCTATAGAGATATTCGATTTCTTTTTTCGGTTAATTGGTTGGTTGATTTTCATTGGCGCGAGTTTCGTTATGTAGCTCCAAACACAAGATCCTAAACAGCAAACCATACAAAAATGTAAGATTTAAAAAAAAAACTTGTAAATATGAGTTATAGCCTCTTAATGCTCAGTTTTAATTTGATATTCCCTCCCTCTATTCTAAAAAAGTAAATCTTTTTCTGCATTGCGTCTTTTCGAGACTAATCCGTGTCATAAAACTCTTACGTAACGGTGGTAATGTAAATGGAACTAAAACTCAAACAGCCAATTTTAATTTTACAGCAGTATTAATTATCCAATCAAGTACATTGAGAACCGAAACTAACGCATTCTGAATTAAGATTTTAACCTGAACACGAATTACTTGCTTTCTGTAACACGGCCTAGCTCCACTGCTGCTTGCTGCTTCCTTTTTCACCACAAAGTTGCCCAAAATGTAATCGCTTCTGAAAAAACACGAGTAGTGTGCCAGTTTGTTTGTGGTGGCAAAATATTTACCAAAATAAAAAGGAACATTTAATCTGCCTCGGCTACCAGGTTTACTGTTCATTATGGATCAACATTCTATGCCATCACTATTTCTACAGCAATTCATCCTATATATATATATATATACGCACATGCAGTCTATACATAGATTTGCATATAGGCACACACGTCTATGAAAATACATTAACATACGTATTAATATAATCATAATATAACCTTGAGAGCTACATAGAGTTATAAGGCATTTTCTCTCTCGTTTCTGAAGGCCTTAGTGCTGTAACGGTAGCACACTTGGCGCGCATTTGAGAGGTCTAGTTTCGAATGCCGGGGAAGTTACTGCTCATTTTTCACATTTCCAGTATTAAAAAAAACCCTATGTCTGTACAAATGGTGCCCGAACCAAAAGGGGGTAGTCCGAAACAGTGATAATCCTGGAGGTGATTTTTTCGTCACCACCAGGATCTAGCGATTAGGTCTCCTAATTCCAAGTCGCCCTTTAAAAGGGAGAGAATATAAGGTATTTGCTCCTTCCTCCCAGAATGACTTTGGGCTGTAACGGTAGTACACTCGGCGCGAATTCGAGAGGTCCAAGTTCGAGTCCCAGGAACGATATTGCACACTTTTTACGTCTACAGAATAAAGAAACCTAATGTATCAACAAGATGTTTATACTGAAAACTTGATAATAAAAAAAAAAGATTTGCATAAAAATATATCTTAGAAAACATTGAAATATTTCCGAGCATTTAAAAAAATACCTATTTTTTTCGGAGCAGGAAATACGAAAAATTGACTCTCCACGTCAGGATTCGAACCCCGGAACTTCAAACTGGTACGTAGACGTGTTACTACCACTGACACTACAACAGCCTTTGAGAGGGAATACAATAATGTTTTACAATCTAATTTTGATATTTAATTTATTGAAGTACTATTCCCCTCGGGACAATTATTTATAGTCACTAAAAAAAGAAATTTATACAAATATAACATTTAAATTAAGATAAATTAGTTTAACTAATGTATTCGATATATATTTGTTTTTCTCGTAAAGTGGGTCAACTTTAACACGAAACAGTTCATTCAAATTCAGCACCAAAAAGTACAATGAATTACATTTTGTAGCTCTTTAAACTTTGAAATCATTTATTTAGACTTACAAGCCATTATTCAGGATTCAGATTATTCCGAAAATACCTGAAATTTCCCCGCAGACTCCTGGACAGTGATAAATGATTTGCCAAGCGCTTGAATAAATGCTAGAGCGAAAATTAGATGTAAGATATTTTATACGTTTCAAGGCGATAAAACAAGGTAAATAAAATGCAAAAATAATTTGAATTTAATTCAGCATCTCAGTCAGAACCCATTTAAAAATCAAGAAGAAAAGTGTTATCAGATGATTAATAGCTGTAGCTAGATAAATAGGGGGACGCTTTAGCAACTATTTTCTTTTCACTTATATGGTGCATTTGAAACATATGCAGTCATTCTAGTTTTGTTTTTATAATTTCCTTATGAGCAATGGTCTGATTCATATACTTTAAGAAGTAAAATGCATATGGTGACAGAATAATTAAACAGAACATGTACTAGGATAATCAACAAAGAATATGTGAAGAATAAAAATAATCATGATCAACAGGAATTAAAAAATGTAAAACTAATAAATATTGCTTAAATTCCTAAATATTTAGATTATGTATTCTTATTAACTAGTTCTGATGTATCCGGACATTCCTGTAATTAAAATCTACATCTTATTATATGTAGCGGAAGTAATCTTAAATTTAAGTTAATAAACGTAAGAATACATCTTTGCGAGTGGACTGTAGTTTTAACCTTTATTTTAGCGATTTCAGTTTTAGAAGACAACATAGCAAAAAGAAAAAAGCGAGAGAGTTACAATTAGCGTTTGCAAGAATGCAAAGAACAAAATGCGAGCTGCGCATACGATCTGCGCATCGCGCAATAATATCTCACAGACAGGCAGACGACTCTAGTGGCCCAAACATTCCGCCCGGCGTTGAAACATCGTTTCAAACTAAATAGCTTTTACAAAATGAAATTATCATAACAATATTAAATTATGCAAAAGGTATCATTAAAATATTCACATAAAAAACATAATATGAAATTATGCAATGAAACTAAAATATTCTCAAAACAGATGCACAGAAGTAAAATACAAAGTTTTAAAGCTTTTCGAAAAAAAGAACTTAATCATTGATAGGCAAAACACTAAGTTTGTGAATTGGCCTCTTGAAAACTCCGTTAGCAGTTTTGATCTTCACGATACGCACAATATTATCTGAGCTAGGAAAAACTTCTAACACTCTTCCTAATTTCCATCGTAGCGGGGGTAAATTGTCTTCCTTTATGATAACTAAATCATTAACCTTTAAATTAGGTTGCACGTTCAACCATTTTGAACGTCGTTGCAAATTAGAAATGTATTCATTGGACCATCTTTTCCAAAAGATTTGAAACATTTTCTCAACAAGCTTCCAACGTTGCAATATAAGAATTTTTTGATCGCGTAAACTTTCTTCTGGTAAGGCAGTTAGCGGGGTACCAATCAAAAAATGGCCTGGTGTAAGTGCAGAAAATTCTGATGGATCTTCAGAGAGTGGACACAAAGGTCGCGAATTTAAACAAGCTTCAATTTGAGCTAGCAATGTCGTAAATTCTTCTTGTGTTAGAAGTTGTTCACCTATAGTTCGCTTGAGATGTAACTTTGTAGATTTGACTGCAGCTTCCCATAATCCTCCAAAATGTGGCGCTGAGGGAGGATTAAATATCCACTTAATACCTTCAGTAGAGCAATATTTATTAACCAATTCATTTTCATTCAAGGAGTTTATTACTCTTTTCAATTCCTTATCTGCAGCAATAAAATTTGTGCCACAGTCGCTATGCACTTCTATTGGTTTTCCTCTTCAAGATACAAAGCGCTTCAAAGCGGCAATAAATGATTCTGATGTAAGATTACCTACTAATTCAATATGTATAGCTCTTGTAGTAAAACACACGAATACACAAATGTAGCATTTCATTGGTTTTACTCCTCGACCTTGCCTGGGCTTCACTTGAAATGGCCCGGCGTAGTCAATTCCAACTTTGGAGAAAACCTTTGACGGAACGACTCTAGACGATGGTAAATCAGACATTATCTGGGTAGATGTTTTAGCTCGTACACGATGACATTTCACACATTTCCAAATCTGTTGTCTTACAACTGACCTAGCGTGGATTATCCAATATTCTCTTCTAATTACTGATAGCGATAGCAGGGGGCCAGCATGAAGATGGGATATATGAAAATGATTCACTATAATCTGTGTTATGTGATGTTTCTTGGGCAACAAAATAGGATATTTTCTGTCCTGCGCGATGTTGGATTGTCTTAATCTTCCTCCAACGCGTATAAGTCCATTCTTATCGATAAACGGGTTCAAAGAAAGGATCTTACAATTTGAGTTTAACGGTTGATTCTTTTTCAGAAGATTATATTCATTAAAAAACTCATTCATTTGAACTACTCTAACAATTGCATTTCTAGCGTATTGCAATTCTTCGGTTTTAAGGTAACCCTTAATCCTTGTTGCGATAGATTTAGCTGAATTATTCGCAAACCTAAAACACCATACGATGATTCTTTTAAGTTTCAAAAATGATGAAACTTCATTAAGGACTGGAATTTGCGAAGTGACTGTTCCAATTGAACAAGAAATATTTTTCCGTTGTTCCCTTAGAGACTCTTCTGAAAATGGTAAGTTCATAGAGAACGGAATATTATTTGAATTAAGCCACTGAGGACCTGTCCACCACAAGTCATGAGTAGAAAGTTCTGAAGGCAAAAGACCTCTTGATGCGCAATCAGCTGGATTATCCTTTCCTTTTACGTGATTCCAATGCGATGAAGGTAAGACTGATTGAATTTCTGAAACGCGGTTGGCTACGAAGGTTTGCCAGTGGTGCTCAGTGGGTGATTGTGAGGTGTGAACAGGTACTATGACCTTGATTTTTTAATCATTTTATTATCTGTGTATGAGCTACACACATATTCAATTTCATCAAAAACAACCTCTTCCTTCATGGTACTTTGATTTTTTTGCAAATGAGTGTATATATATATATATCTATATACTCTATAAGCACTATAAATGTGTGTTTGTGTATATATATACATATATATATTTGAATTTAACAAATGCAGAAACATTATCTTATTCATGTAAAGCTAATTTAAATTTTAAATTATGAAAATTCAGTTGTAAACGAATAAAAGACTAATTATCGCTACGAACTAATTTTCAGTATCACTCAAATTCAGAAAGCATATGTAAAGTAAGTGCAAGCATCTAAATACATTAAAAAATATTTAATAATCCATAAATTAATCCTAAAAACTTTAAAGAATTTTTTAAGACTAAATTAACTTGCATAAAGTGAATAATTGTTGAGTAGGCAGGAGACAGATCTTTTCAACGGGAAGTTGCCCCCAAACCTAACTCTTAATTACTCAATTCGTATTTCATCAAAAGAATTTCATCAAAAGGCGTGGGCAAAGAATTACACAAAACCAAAAGTAGTGAACTGCTCAAATGAAAACTTCAGTTTTAAAAGAAACTTGAGAAATTTAGTAAGTAAGTCCACCTAGGAAACAAATTATTAATTAAAAGTACATTGCTAGTGTAATTAGGAATATAAATCCAACGTAATTTAGAAACTTTAGCCTATTCTGGCTCTTGCCCGACACGAATTATGCATAAATGAACTATCTAAACGTTATAAAACTTAAAAAATAATAATATAAAATAAACTGAATACAATCTATAAAAATAATAATAAAAAGACAAGTAAATAGTAAATTTCAATTTAACTTACTTTGTAACTATATATTTTTGTACGCAGAAAAGTGGTGTAGCAGTTGATAAACAATGTGAGGTTGAGTAGTTTGTAGCTGCTAACTATGTAAATAGAAGGCTTTGAAACTATGTAGAGTAGTGTTAAGCTGCTACCTGTGTTACCTATTGTGAAAACATAGCTGCAAACTCTAATGCAATGTAAAATGTATGTTCTGGTTGGAAAAAAAAAATTGTTGCTAACTGCAAGATTGTAGAAATGTAAGCAATGAGTGAAAAATTTTAATGCGACCTTAAATGTTTCCAAATTTTGAATTTAAGTTATAAAAGATTAAAAAATTAAAAAACTGAAAACAATTTTTTGGAAGAAATATTTTTAAATTATCTAAATTTATTAAAGCTGAATTTAAACTATAGTTAAACTAAATACTGGCCAAAGGTAAGGAAAATTAGAAAAAGATAAAAGATATTTAAAATGCTAAACGCAGTAACAATGAAAATGAAGCATATTATATGAAATTCTCTGCTATTAATTAATATTACAAACGAAACTAAAAGTAAATTAATTTATATGCAAGAAAATTAGAAACAAAAACAAGGCTTAGACATACAAAAGCATTCGGAGGCGTTAACTAAGGGAGTGAAGTAGGAATCGGATTTTTTTGTAGCCTCTGAAATTTTCCCAGAGTACCTTGTTAATCACGCAGCTTCTATATTTCTACCAGGCTCTATTTCGAGCCCCAAATCTCATCGTTCGACCAAAATAATGCGAATTTTACTTTAAGCACTTTCCTTTACGGTGCTCACTAACGTAATAATAATGCTTTAATAATGCTGGACAAAGTTCTAATGAAACTAATGTCAGTGATAGTATCTTTCTGCATGTTTATGCTAATTATTAAGTTGAATTACATTTTCTACTTCATAGCTTTAGTCTGATAACCAGTCTCCTGTATCCATTACTTAAATTTTTATCAAAAATAACAGTAATTTTAAAAAGAATTTCCTTAGTTTGTTCTGTGGAATTTGGAATCTCTTCAAGACAGCTCATTTTTGTTGATATATTTTCAATGCACTTTGTGTAATTGAAGGTGGAATTCTAGTCAATTTGGAAAACTGGTCTCTTTGCGATAAGTCATTTTTCGTACTGATAATAACTTCGCTTTCAATTAGCATAGTACTCGAATTTTCGACATTTTGAAACTCAAAATTACCACTTTCCTAAATTTAAGTTTATAGTCATCTTAAATAAATGATTTAGCTAAACAATTATTAAGCTTAGTTTTTGCTTATTAATAATAATATGCGATTATTAAACATAAAATTTACACTTTCTAACCGAATAAACCGTAATTTAGTTCTTTATTTAAATTCTAATTTTTTATTTTCATTTTTAGCCCAAGGAGCGACTGAATGACAGATTATTAATTAGAAGGAAGGACAGAAGACTATTAATTTCGTTTTAGCATTTTGAGGCGTTTCATTATAAACGGCTTTTCACTTTTCAAAGTGTTGCCACCAAATAGTACAGCCCTGCATTATATTTAAAGAAATTCAATAATGAAGAATCTGCATGAATATATGTATGTTTCTCGCACTGCGAAAAAACAACGGTACCTAGAGACAACAAATTTTGAATAACATAGTCGTATTACGCACAGACGTCAAAAAAAATTTCTTCTGGATCCATTTTAAATCCATTTTACAATCCGTTTTGGCAAAAACTGTCCTCTGTTCTGTCTGTACTTGTAGATGTCACGCAAAAACATCGTTCAAATAGTTTCAAACCGGTCGAATTGGATATTTTCTTTGAAATATGATACTCGAAATTTTTCACGATTAGAATACTTCTCTTTCTTCATACGGAAGTAAAAATACAGTGACATTTTGGAAAGGGATACACGCTATCAGGTGCTTTTCCAGATTTTTAGTACGTTATATTACAGTTTAGAATTTGGTAGGTATCCTAGAAGTTATGTGCTGACTTTTACACAGATATAATATTCGATATTTTTATGCAGATTTAATATGCGATGATTTTTGCAGGTACAATAAACAATAAATTTCATCTGCAAATATATATTGTTCATCAAATAAGCCCCCGGGTTAAAATAAGCTCTTTAGCTTGCTTCATTTGACGACCATTGCATTTACTGATGGATCAGTTCACCTTACTATCTCTAGCCTTAATCCTATTCAGGATATTTAGAATGTTCTAAGGAGATATAAAGCTGCTCCAAGTTGCTCGTAAATGTCTTGCGAAGCTTAGAAGAATTTTGGAGTAGCAATAGTTATTGTTTGCGATTCAGCACGCAAATATCATCAGAAATAATAAGGTAAGTAAATCAGAGATTTCGAGCAAATAAAAAAATATTTAGGTACTTTTAGTTAGTTTTTTTTCTCTTTTTCTTTTTTGAAAGCATGTTTGTATTAATGAATCCTTAAGTGAATATTTTTTTTATTTGTATTTGCATCCGTATGATGTGACCATATAGAATTTCTATTTTATACTGCCTTGGCGCATTTTGATTAAAGGATCGAGTCATAATTAGTTTTGTCATAGACCCATTTTTCATTTACATGTGCATCCGTATGACGTGATTAGATACATATAAAATTTCTGCTTTGTACTACCTAGACACATTTTGGGTTTTCCGATAAATATTTCAATTAAAATAGGAATATAGTTTTGTAAATTTATTCTACTTTTTGTTAACATTTTACTATATATTTGTATGTAATTTTACTATGTATTTTTTTTATTTATTTTGCATTGATTATGTACTTTTTCTTCCCTGGAGTTCTGCACATATTACTTTTCATTATGCCTTTTGTTTAGATTGTATGCAGTAAGTAATATGTGTTTAGATGAATTTATAGTATAATATCGTTTTAACGTTTGTATGACAACCACTAGAATTTTGAAAATAACTGGAACAATATCTGAGATACCGTTTGCTAAAGTCTATAGAGTACTGACAGAATTTTTGGAATATGTCCGAAAAAAGAATTTGCGAGTGTAGGAGCAAAGATCTTATCAAAATATTCCTTTTTCTTCCTCTCATCTTCTTCCTTGACATGAAAAATAATAAAAAATTATTTGATGTTGACACCACAAGACTTCCTTGTACGGCCTATTAAATTATACATATTCTTTTGCTTCATTTCATTTAAGGTTATTTCCTCGAATTTTATTAGAGTTATACTTCTCATTTAACTAATTAAGTTCTCACTTCGCTGCATAGCAAAAGTACATAAAAACTCAAAGCACTTTCATCAAAAATTGTAAAATACAGAAAAATTCAAACACCAAATACAGTTAAAAAGACATTAAAAAAACTGCTACAATTAAAATTAAAGTTTCTACGCAATAATAAGAAATTCGGACAGTGGGCAGAACGACAGATTTTTAGGTGCACAAAATTGAAAGTTAATTTTTGGCCCTACTCGGCAAAAAGACACTGAATTTGGCACAAGTGCACAAACTGATCTCTATTCTACTAAGAGTTTCAAGTGCAAACAAATTGTGATCTTCTTAGGCTTAGCACCATCAATTAAACTTTTGAATTGTTAATAATTTTACATCTATTGCATGCAGATTAACTAAAAGCACAAAAACCTTAACTGAAACATAAGAACAACACAATTCAATCACTTTATAAATTTCTAGTTAATTTACGTGTTCCTTGACTACTAGAACTTTAGTGAAGTGTGTAGCAATTATTGGCTGGTCTTCTTGCAGCTGTAAGTCCAAAAAAGGGTTAAAATAGGCTTTTATTCACTCAAGGAAATACTACAGACGGTCGCTTTCGGCCTTACACGAAAGCCTTCACTTGGTCTTTAACTTAAAATAGAAAATAAGGAACTAAACTAATTCTAACTAGCTAAACTTTAGCCGAAGCTGTACAAAAATAACTAACCGAGGTAGCCCGTGATTAAACCTCACCGGCGAATACTAACAGGCACGTAAGACTACGGCCAAATGCAGTAAGATAGGCCTAAAGTAACGATGTGACCCGAAGGCAAAAAATGCTTTACTAAGAATTTCTGAGCTGCTCTACGGAAGTGAGTGAACTTCTCATTAAACACTGATTCTACTTAATTTACATAAAACGCAATACTGAAGTCTCATTCTGGCAGGGAGTTGTAGGTGGAAAACAGGAATTTAAAGGAAACAGTTTCAAAACTAAAAATAACTATATAAGGTATTTCTCCCGCCTTCTTCGCATGCCTTCGTGATGCAGTGGTGAGCACGCTCGACGCGTAACCGAGAGGTCCGTGGTTCGATTCCCGGCGAAGGCGTTGCTCATTTTTCATGTCTCCTGCTTCCAAATAACTTAATGTCTCTGCAACCATTAGAAAAATAAAATAATCCCTACAACTT
>KK116875.1:107198-121832 GCA_000611955.2 Stegodyphus mimosarum | reverse complement strand
AGTTGAGGGTATATCATGGCATTCTTAGCAAAAGCTAGAAAAGAGGACCTTAAATCCTTGGCTGAAGAGTTAGGGGAAAAGGTTGGACCCCAGCTTAGGATATTAGAATTAAGACAGCTGATTATGGGAAATGAAGCCTACGAGGAGGAACTAGTTAAAAGTCTGTTGGAAAATATCACGTCAGTGAGACTCGAGAAAGAAGACGAAGAGAGGCAAGAAAGAATTAGGAAAGAAGACGAAGAGAGGCAAGACGATGAGAGGCGAAATTGGAGGCCGCTAAAGTTAAGGATCTAATTGATGGGAAGATAAGATAAGATGCCTAGAAGAAACCATTTTGAACTTCAAAAAATGATCCAAAAATTTGATCCCGAAGAGAATGATGTTAGTTTGTACCTAGTCATGTTTGAGCGCCAAGCAAAGAGGGCGAATCTAAACCAATCAGAATGGGTTTCTGTTTTATTAACACTTTTGCCAACAGAGATAGTTCAGCTGATTATGCGAGAGCCAGAAGAACAGGCTTATGACTATGCTTACATAAAAGGGATACTTCTTAAAAGGTTTAAACTGAGCCCAGAAAAATTTAGAATCAAATTCTCGCAAACCCAAAAAAACGCTCAAACCACTTGGAGGGATTTCGCATTTGAATTAAGAAATTATTTTGAAGAATGGATCTCGGGCTTGGAAATTAATGATTTTGAACTTTTAAAAGACCTGATGATAACGGATCAAATGAAGCGTCGCGTAAATTTCGAAGTGCGCCAGCATTTTATTGATGAATGGTCCAAGATAACGTCCCCAAATAAATTAGCCGAGTTGTTAGAAGATTATGAAAACGTACGTGAATACCGGAAAAAGGTCTCTCCAGTTCATGGTTCGGAGTCGCAAAAGAGAAATAAAAATCAGCCTAATTTCAGAGATTCGCCAAGGTATAAACAGGCTGGGGAAAAAGTTTCGAAAAAAACAGAAACTTTTCGAAATCAAGATGAGCGTCATTTTGAAGTACGTAAACCTCTTAAGTGCTATACTTGTGGCTCAATCGATCACTTGAGGCCGCAGTGTCCGAAAGCTCAGAAAGACTTTAAATCTACGGCTGTTGTTAACAGGGTACAAGAGAATGAAGAAGATTATTTAGCGCCATACACTACAATGGCTAAGGTTAACGGGTTCGATCTTCCTGTATTACGGGATTCTGGAGCATCCATTGATGTGATCTGTAAAAAATACATTACCCCTTCAATGTTAACAGGAGAAACTGTTTGGGTAAAACAACCGTTCGATGAATCACCTATATGTCTTCCCCTAGCACATGTTGAAATAGAAGCAGAATTTGGACGAATATTAACAAAGGCCGCAGTCATACGAAATGAGCTTGATCAAGGACGTTATATATTAGGGAATCGGACGGCTGCAAAATTAGGAAAAAATCAAAATAAGGAATACTTTTTCCAAGTTAACGCAGTGGAGACGCGGGCTCAGAAACGCCGACAAATGATCAATAGCGAAGAGAAAGGCCTTCAAGCAGCAAAAGAAAGGGGTGAGCATACGAATATTGTACCCCTACCGAGTTTTCCCTCCCTCGCGAACGATTATACTTCCCAGGGGACGGAACAAGAAGAACAGGAAGACAGAAAGTCGCTCCTGCCCGTTTCGGAGTTCAATGACCTACCTCCTCTACTTTCAATAAGCAAGACTAAATTCCTTCAATTACAGCAACAGAGTGAAGATTTAAAGCCGCTTTTTGACATAGCGACAAGAGACTCTCAAAATAACTCTTCGACAAATATTTACAAGATAGAAAAGGGGCTGCTGTATAAGTGTCAAGAAGATCGTTTAGGAAATGTACGGAAATTATTGGTCATTCCTGAAACTTGTCGGGAAAAGATATTGAGTTTATGTCATGAACAAGTGTCCGGACATTTGGGCGTAACTAAATCCAAAGATAATCTAGCTAGATATTTTTTTTGGCCCAAATGTTATCAAGATATGGAAACTTATATTCGAACTTGTGATCCTTGCCAAAGAGTGGGGAAATCTAACGATAGAAAAAAAGCGCCTCTGAAATTAGTCCCTGTGATATCGGAAGTATTTTCAAAAATAAACATAGATACTTGTGGACCCTTGCCAACCACATCTAAAGGAAACAAATATATACTAACTGCTATATGTGTAGCATCAAAATATCCAGAGGCTCTTCCAATCGAAGATATAACTTCGGTTACAATAGTGGATGCGTTGTTAAATCTTTTCAGCAGAATGGGATTCCCTAAAGAGATTCAGTGCGATCAAGGAACTTCATTTATGAGCAATCTGACCACAGAATTTTTTGAACGTTTCGGTATCAAAGTTAGTCATAGTTCGGTACACCACCCTCAGTCTAATCCAGTGGAGAGATTTCATCGTACTATAAAAAGAATATTACGAGTTTTATGTTTGGAGGCTGATTCTGATTGGGAACAGGTGCTACCGGCGGCTCTTCTTGCTTTAAGAACTGTGACGCATGAAAGCACGGGTTTCACACCTGCGGAACTTGTCCACGGAAAAAATTTGCGTACTCCAGAAACGTTGTTATACGAACATTGGACGGATTCACCAGAGGAGGAACAACCAGTAACCGAGTATGTTTTTAGACTCATAAATCGCTTAAAAAAGTGTCAAGAGTTGGCAGTTGAGAAAATGCAAGATCAACAACTCAGGAGAAAAAAATGGTATGATAAAAATGCCATAAAAAGAGAATTTAAAGAAGGTGATCTGGTTTTAATTTTGGCCACTTCTAAGGCAAATAAACTTTCGGTTCAATGGACAGGACCGGGCAAAGTTGAAAATAAAGTATCCGAAACAAATTATATCGTATCCTTACCGGGGAAAAAAGAAAGATCCCAAATTTATCATATCAATATGTTAAAGCCATATTATAAAAGACCTGAGGTAATTAATTACCTGTCTTGTAGCGAAGAGGGTTCTGACCAGATTGAGACTGAAATAGATTTTCCTAATATTGATACAAATCCAAACGTTTACGATTATTCTGAGGTTATTAAAAGTAGCAATTTGGAAGAATTATTAGAACCTACTCAAAGAGATCAATTGCAGAGGTTATTAAATAAATATTCGCAAAGTTTTTCTAACGAGCCGGGAATGACAGACCTCGTAGAACATGATATTGAAGTTATCAGTAATAAGCCGGTACGATCTAAGCCGTATCGAATGTCACATCGACAAAATGAAATTTTAAAAAGAGAAATTCAACGAATGCTTGACCTAAAAATTATTGAGGTGGGGGAATCAGACTACACTTCTCCTATGATTCTCGTAGAAGCTCCAAATAAGGACCCTCGACCTTGTGTGGATTACCGACGATTAAACGAAATCACACGTACCCAGTTCTATCCCTTACCCAATATAGAAGAACGGGTAGAAGAAGTTGCTTCTGCAAAATATATCACGGTTATAGATTTAGCTAAGGGATATTGGCAAATACCCTTAAGCCCTAATGCTCAAAGATATGCCGCATTTGTAACCAGTTTCGGCACTTACAGGCCATTACGGTTAAGTTTTGGTTTAAAAAACGCTCCTTATTTTTTTTCCAAGATGATGCAAGAGGTATTAAATGGATGCGAAGAATTTGCAGTTCCCTACCTGGATGATGTGGCTATTTTTTCAAAAACCTGGGAATGTCATCTCAAGCATCTGGAAATTGTGCTGAAACGTATAAGTAGAGCGAAATTGACCATTAAACCTTCAAAATGTCGTTTTGCTCAAAAACATGTCCTTTATTTGGGCCATGTTGTAGGCCAAGGGTACCGGAAACCGTCGGAAATTAAGACCAAAGCTATAAGAGATTTCCCAACACCCAAGACTAAAACGGATATAAGAGCATTTCTGGGATTAGCGGGCTACTATAGCCGTTATATTCCGATGTACTCAGCAATCGCCGCTCCGTTGACGGATCTTTTAAAAGGAAAATCAGTAAAGGGTGATATTCTGTGGAATGCTGAGAGCGAAAGGGCTTTCACGGAATTAAAAGAGAAATTAACAAGTTACCCAGTTTTATATGCACCCGATTTTACTCTTCCCTTTATTCTACAAACCGACGCATCTGATTATGGTATGGGAGTTGTATTAACACAGCTCACTAGTAACGGAGAAGAACATCCCATTATATTTCTGAGCAAGAAATTCTCCGAGGTAGAGAAAAAGTACTGCACCACTGAAAAGGAATGCGCCAGCATAGTGTTTGGTATAAAGAAACTTCACTATTATCTAGACGGGCAAGACTTTATTGTGCAAACTGATCATAATCCTCTAACTTGGTTACGAACTAATGCCAGTAATAATCCTCGCTTAATGCGTTGGGCTCTGGCTCTTCAGCCATACAATTTCACAATTATTCATCGTTCGGGGAAACTCAATAAAAATGCTGATGCTTTAAGCCGAAAAACTTGATATTATATTGATTTTATATTTTTTACTGTCTTGTATGGTTCTTCTGTAAAGTAAAAGAAGTATAAGTAAGTATACTGTATAAGTAAAAGAATGCATATTGCGTAATATTTGTCTAAAAAGGGGTAAGCTGTGTTTTGTCTGAATGTAATTAGTCATTAGTATTTTTTGTACACTAAGTATGTTATATTCTTTGTACACTGCCCTCAATATAATTTCATGTTTAATCCATAGTACTTACACCTGTTTGATGTAAAAATGTGTGTTTACTGTAATTTACTTTATTAACAATATGGTGAACTCTAATGGTGGTAATTATGGTCCAGAAGACCCCCCCTCGGGGAGGGAAGGAAGCTGTGACAAACTGTAACAGCAAATTAATCATTATTAAAACGAGCAGCTGGTTATTATTAGAGACTTCCTGTTTCGGACTAACTTAAAGAAACTCATTTTTAGAGCCCAGGTGTAAACGGTCTGCAAGGGAGATGTCCTGAAGGCTAATGGGTCTCTATCCCCTAATGCTTTTATGATGCCGACTTGTTCACAGCTGTTCGCTGCTCTTTTTTGTGAGAAGAGACGAAGCAGTGGAGTTGAATGTACATGTAGTCAGAAAAGGCTGTGGGAAACTCGCTTTTTCCCTTCTGTAAGATATAGCAATGCAACAATTTACGCTATTTATCCATTATTTAATCACGAATGAATTTGTTGTTGAGTTTTAAATAAATTTAAAAAGACAATCCTGTCTTGCTATTTTTTCATAAAAGCTCGGAAACGTTACAGCATAATAGAAATTTTGCGAATGTCATATGAATTTCAGATTTACTGAAGCTTTTTAATTTTTTATTACAACTGATGAATTTTTCCTGACATTTAAATACGAGGATAGGAATTTTAATAGTGGCATTTCTTTGTGTACATTTAATAAGAAACAGATTCTTCTTTGATGCACTTCTGTTGTCCTGCGATGCAGTTTTGAGCAACCTATCAATAGTTATGCAAACCTGCAAGAACGCTTGTTCTTAGATAATTCAGATATATATATATCTCTCTGTAACCGGAAAAATCTCTACACCAATTCAGAAATGAATTCTGAGAAATGTTTCCGTTATTTTAGGAATTAATTGATAGCCACAAGGGCTTAGGTTATAAGGTATTTCTCCCGCCTTCTTAGCATGCTTTCGTCGCGTAGTGGTCAGCACACTCAACGCGTATTCGAGAGGTCCGTGGTTCGAGTCCTGGCAATAGCATTGCCCATTTAACACTTCTTCAGCTTCAAAAAATCTTATTGGTTCTACAATAGCTCGCGAACTAAGAAGGTGGTGGATGATGATTTTCCGCCACCAGGATTTGGCAATTGGGTCCCCTAATACCACAGTCGCCCTTTAAAAGGGGAAGTATATAAGATATTTCTCTCGCCTTTTTAGCATCCCTTCGTGGTGTAGTGGTCAGCACAGTCACCCCGTATTTGAGAGATCCATGGGTCGAGTCCGGGTGAGGGCATTGCTCTTTTTTTACATGTCCTACTTTCAAAAAATAGCCTTATGTATCTACAAATTATTGTGGTTAAAGCCGTAGAATGGTATCTGTACACCTGGGTGCCTGGGCCGAAGGCCCTACCCCTGATCGAAAGTTTGTGCTGTTCATAATTATGTAAATATAATGAGTTTAGCAAAGTTCAAGAGAAAGTGTTGACAAGTTTAAAAAATTTTTAAAGTAGGTTCTGAGAATGTAAGCTGTTAATCTAGCGGAAGTATTCAAGTTTGTGACGAAAATATGCATAAGGAACATAAAATACAAGGCAGAGTACGAAACTTATGGTGACTTAAGTTAAAATTTTTTTAGGAATGAGATTATTGACACAAGTGATTCAGAGCACTTCCCAACCCCACTGAGCAAACACACGAGTCACTTGTTACCCTACATCTATGGAGCACTTTCCTCCAAAATAATGAGAGTATTCGGCAGAAACAGTCCATGCTTCTTCCAGAGCGTTGGCCACGAGTAATGCTCCAAAAAATTAAGACTACTGACGAAGTACTTGAAGTACGGTATGAGATATGATAAATTTAAAAAAACAACTTTTGTTCTGTAGAGTCATAGGCTATTTTGGTGCTGGAGACTTAAAAAATGAGGAATCCCTCGCTGGAACTCGAACCTGGACTTCTCGAATACGTGCTGAGTGTGCCAACCGTTACACCACGAAGACATGCAGAAAGGAGGGAGAAAGTACCCCCTTTTAAAGGGCGACTGGGAATTAGAGTACTCTGTCGCCAAATCTTGGTGGCGAATAATTATCATTCACCTGTGTTTTAGTTCGGGCGTCACTGTAGAATCATAAGTTTTTTTTTTTTTTGTTTTTTTTTAAAGCTGGAAGGTGAAAAAAGAGCAATGCCCTCGCCGGGATTCAAACCTGGATGTCTCGAGTACGCGCCGAGTGTGCCACCCGTTACACCACAAAGGCTTGCAGAATGAAGTGCTCTCAGACGCCGTTGTGTATTGTCCGTTCAGACGGCAATCCTTCAAACTCAAATTCAAACTCAAACAACTAAGAGCTAGACACTGTCTTTCCTTTGAAGGAATAATCGTCTAGGTAACACTCACCAACTCTAGCTTACGAGTGAAATTAAATCTCACTTACCAAAAACTCTCTACAATCCACAAATAGACTCACATCTGCAATCGATTTCTGAGCAAGATATCCATAAAATTCCACAAACATAGTTGTTCCTAAATAAATTAACTCAAAACTGTAGTACTGTTACATCTCTCAACCGTGTGAAGTTTTTCTTTCAAGCTTAGTTTCATGCATAAATTTGAAGTATGCGACATGTTTCAGAAAAATTGGAATCGAAACAAAGTACAGCAGCTTAATTAATAAAGGTCAAAATAGCATCTTGCAGATAATATAAATGAATATCAAATTCCACGCACTTTTAAAATATGCTGCAAAATAAGAAATCAGCCATATAGATTTTTTAAAATATTTTCATCACATAAAAGTAAATTATTATATTCAATTTTTTTTTTTTACCGAGTCAGAAAGAAAAAACAAGAAAAAAATGTAAAATACTCCCCAAACAGTAAATTCCAGAAAGAGAGACACACATAAAAAGCAAAACTATATCAAAATTATTCTTTACTTCAAATTAAATATAGCGGAAAACGAAAGTTTTTACTGTATTTTCTTTATGATTGAATGAGTTATGCTTCCGCAACTGAAAGCAAAAAATCTTCCAAAGATAGTTAAAGATACCAATGCTGTTAATATGGACATTAACGAATAGAAGGCGGAAGTGTAGCTTTTTTCCTGTTATTTCAAATAACATTTTATCTCCCCAGCAAAGCGTGAGTCTTTCTGTAACGATCTCAACAAAACGACTGCAGACAAGCAAGATAGCATCACTTGCAAAGCGATTGCTTTCCTATCTGTTCATAAGGCTAAAATATCAGGTTTTTTTTGTGAGGGGGGAGGGGTGTTGAGAGCATTGCATTAGAAATGTGATAAAAGTATGACGCAATAAAAAGAAAATTTTTACGATTTAAAATTGTAATTTAAATTTCTTCTTTAAATTCTAATGGCCCAAAACACTTTAAATAAAAATAATTCTGAGGCTAATTTCTCAAAAAAAAAAGCGTTTTTCATTTCAATTCGCCAGTGTTCCGTGAATACATTGTAATTAATTGTAGCGTATACTTTATGACTTATTTTTCATATAAATGCTTTCCACACATTTCCCTATTATGCGAACTAACACCATTTTTACTTCCTTGTACGAAGTAAGAAGGACAGTATTGTAATCACGAAAAATTTTGGGTATCATATTTCAACGAAAATATCCGCTATTTTGACAGCTATCGAATGCAATTTAACGATGCTTTTGCGTGGCATCCGTACATAAGCACAGAACATAGGGCTATTTTTCTCCAAAAAAATTATAAAACTGATTTAAAATGGATAGATTTTTTCGTGGCGTCTGTGCGTACGTACATATGTATGTATGTAGCCCGCATAACTCAAAACCGAATAGCCTCAGAACGTTGAAATTTTGTATATAGGACTGCTATAACATGCAAATGTGCACCTCCTATTTAGGTTGCAATCGGCCGCACCCAAAGTATATAAATATGTAGATAGATTGATAGATAAATATCCACTCTGTTACTCGGCTCAGTGAGCTCAGTTTCTTTATTCTTATATGTTTGTAAATTGTGCATTTTCTGCTTTAAAAATGATTGAATTATGATGTTCTTATCTTCCGGTTAATGTTTTTATGCCTTTAGTTAATCGGCATGTTATAGTTCTAGAATTATCAACAACTTAAAAGTTGTTTACGTGCGGCTATACCTAATTTTTTTGGCTATAGCAGCCATATTTATTTACATTTGAAAGTTAGCAGACTAGTGGATTTGTTGCCAATCTAGAGAAACTGAGCTTCGTAACAACAAAGATAACGCCTTCTTTTCTTATTGCGAATTAAATCATGCTTAATCAATTAAGGAATTTATTCGAGGAAATAAATGTTTAGGATTACTTCGTAATTTTTAATATGGATATTTTGAGTTTTTTATACATTTTTGTCTTGGAAATGAGAACTCAATTAATTGAACGAGAAATACTGAATCGTCTGTGAAAAAAACTTTTTTTGTTGTTTGTTTGTTTGTTTGTT
This sequence comes from Stegodyphus mimosarum, assembly GCA_000611955.2. Lineage (NCBI taxonomy): Eukaryota > Metazoa > Arthropoda > Arachnida > Araneae > Eresidae > Stegodyphus > Stegodyphus mimosarum. Next base: position 112,725 of record KK116875.1, on the reverse strand, counting down.
TGTTTAATTTCTTTTACACATCGTTTTAGATTTATTATATTATTTGAATGGGGACATGTGGCAACGATTAGGTAATTCTCTAGATGATATACGTAATTTTTGTACATTCTGACTTATAAAATGAATGAGATGTAACGCTGTTCAGTGAATCTAGCGGCAGAGTGTGGCTATGGTAAATAAATATAGTGAATTTTTTAAACAGTGCATTTATTCTATTGCGGTTTATGCGCTATCGACGAAGTAGATTTAATTCACTCCAATATGTTTAAATGAAATGCAAAATGCGTATAATTTAATATTCTGTACAAGGACGTCATGTGGTGTACACATCATATTTATTTTCATTTCATGATAACAATAAATGTTTTGAGAATTCAAAAAGCTTCAAAGTGTGATTAAAAAAATGCCATTCAAATGTATGCTGCGTAAATGAAAAAAAAAAGTAAATCTTATTTCACAAGCTGGCTCCCACATTCGAAATTAGCATTTGTTAGAAATTCGCATTTTAAAGGATATTAAATAAATATCACAGTTTTACAGTAGAACCTTTCTAGAATAGTAAATAAAAGTTCTGGCAACCTCTTTTAAAATTTTTCTTTTTATATGAACACTTTTTAAATGTTGTTAATCGCTAAAAAATGACACCTAAATTACATTATAAAATGAAGAATGAATGTCAGCACCAACAATGTTTTTAGAACTTAATAAACGCATAAAATATGTTATTTTTTTGTTAAACTACTACGAGTTCACTTATTTTTTATTAAAATTTATTAAACTTTTTGGGCATAATGGTTTGCATCTGAATTTTTTACTTAGAAGTGTGAAATTTTATGATCTTTCTACACATATCACGCCAGAAACGGACCTCTTCTACTACGCTCTGCACAGATGTTACCATCAGTTACCTGAGGAAAAGTTATATAACTGTATAAAAACATTTATTTTTTCATTTTTTCAATCTGTAGAAAAGGATTAATCTAAATATCGTTATGTTTCACTTAATTAAAGAGGCTTGGTTTGGTTTGGATTATTTGATTACGGCAAAGAACGCTAGGGCTATGTTTAAAATGGGAGGATGCCTTCGTAAAGGACATTCTAAGGCAACCTGGCACGTATACAATTTACATGAGGAAAACCACGAGAACCCCCATGCAGCCAGCCCATTCACCTGGAATACAATCCAATCGGAAATACCAGTATTCAGCTACTTAACTGCTCGGCTTTGGTGGGCCCTAAATTAATGAGGCACGTGCAAGGGTAATTAATATAAATTTTGAAAATGTTTCATAGCTGGCTGAAGGTCACTCTGACCTCAGTGAAGAGCTATAATGATTTTTCGAATGTTTCTCCTTTCAGATGGACACGAAAGATCAAACGGAATTACGTTTCGTACTGAAACTAAATCAAAGAATATCTGCTACTTGTAGCAAAGAGATTTGGTTTGAAAATGATGCATTTTCTCCTTTTGCGGGATCGGTGTACGTATGTATGAAATTAGGATCATTATATGTGTGTGTAAATGAAATAAAGATCAGTAAGTATATGTGTGTGTATGAAAGGAATTGTTTGCTTGCAATCATACAACACCAAGTACTTTTATACAGGGTGAATCTGAATAAGTGGGAAAAACTTAGGGGATGATAGAAGGCAGTTATACGAGCAATATTCTTCATAGAATGTATGGTGGAACGCAAAAGACGAGCCGCTAGGTGACCTCATAAATGGTATAAAAAAGGGTTGGTCCTCGCACCAACGGCATTTTCTACCGTGGATTGTCGAGACTATGGATGTTTATAAGAACCACGAAATTTTCAGGGCGAGGAATTGGTCAAGGTGGTCCCATAGCTTGCTCACAAAGATCACTGGATCTTTATGTCTGGACTTTTTCCTGTGGGGCATTATCAAAAGCCTATTCTACGAATGCCCATTTGAAACTAATGTGGATCTAATTGTGAGGTTCGCCGTGATTGCCGACGATACTCAGAAAATGCCTGGTGCCTTCGCAAATGTGCGTGAGTCCCTATCAAGAGAAAATACCTTATAATCAGGGCTTAATTTCTAAAATTAGAAGTACCGGAGCCTTGTGGAAGAAAGCCAGGAAAGACGGAAAAATTTATTTAAAAAAAAAATAACAAAGTAATTCATAATTACGAAAAAATTAAATTAAAATAATGATAAATTGTAAAATAATATAAAACTCTTCTTATTTGGGTTTCTGGCTTAATTTAGGACGTGAATATATAATATAATGCACTGTTTCAAGGGATGACAGAAGCAAAGATAATTCTTTTTCCATCAAACAAATATTAAAACAAGTTAAGACGCCACTAATGAGAATAGAAAGAATGTTCAAAACAGTATGAGAGTATGGAAGGAAATTTTAACCAAAAAGTGTACAGTACGAAAACACAGAGTCAGTCACACTTTTCTACCACTGAAAAGTCAACACTTTTTGGCCTCTATCCCTGCCAATTTAATTCTAGCTGTCAAAAAAAAAAGACAAGGAAAAACATACCCTGAATCCGAGAGTGGACCTATAAGCTGAGGACTAAAATAAAATTCCGTACAACTGACCATTTTCTTAACGCCCAAATTTGGTTATATCGCACAAAGTATTTTGCAGATGTTGTTTACCGTGAGAAATCACTAGCGTTGGATGTGTTTGAACTGCTTATCTTAGTATTCCATTATGTTAAGGTCATCATAATTTGGGGAACGCTTAACATAAACGACAGTTCTTCTTCCTCGTTCTTTTGTAAATCTGTAAAAGATTAAATAAAAGTACTGACATCGAATCAGCGGATATGGCTGCATGACAGGAGTTAATCACTTTTAGCCCTTTTGGAAACGAAAACTTAACTGTTCTCGAACAAACTATCATAATTTTATTGCGCTCCCTAGAGAATAAGTTTCTGACATGTGAATGGGGGATTTTGTTTATTTAGAAATCTCAAACTACGTTCACTGGTTTGCTTTTCAGGTAAAGATACGCATGCATTCAGAAGGTTAGAATTGATTTTTAAACACTTGTTGCTAAAATAAGATTTTACGAGATCAAAAGAATTCTCTCCTGAAATTGTGGATCAATTTCATAGTTCACTCAGGTTAGAATTACGATTTATCTCATAAAAAGAGAAGTACCAGAGCCGAACTGCGATATACTCCGGCGCAATTTAAGCTATGCTTAAAATCCTACCCTGCTTCAATCTGGAATTGGTGGTAGATAATAATATTTATCTACTACCAAATCCTAAACTATATTTGGTAGTAGTTTGGTAGTTGTAGTCAGAAACTAGTAACAAACTTGTCGTTATAAAAAGAGATGATCATCTAATCACTGACATCGCTGGAGCGTTGGATAAGCGTCATCTACAAATTCAGTGTTCAATAAATTTATAATTATTTTAAATCTCACAAATACGATGTCTATCAAAAATTACTTAGTTGCTCTTGCGTATATAATAATGTAAATTTGTGTTCTACAGGACGTCTTTTTTCTTGTTAAAAAATAATTTGTATTTTGTTGTTTTATTTTTGTAAGAAAAGCTAACAGTTTTGTTTCATTTAGCTGCAATTAAAATGCTAAAGCAGTCATTTTATCTCAATCTTCTTTAATAAGGATCTTCTTCTTTCACCGAAGTATATTATAAGTCAAAAGAAACCATTTATGGAAAAGATTCAGAGATAAAAGTTTGACACTTGAAACTGTAAATTTTGTCTAGGAATTATAAAGCCTTCAAAAACAGAATGAAAAGAAACTTGAAATCAAAATTAATAGAAATATTTGATTACCAAAATAATAAATGCATGCAATTTGTCGCTGTCATATAATTTGTTTAATGTACCTGCACAACATGAAGGACCTTTGCATTATTATATGATGTTATATGTTATATGAAGTGATTAGTCTTAAGTATTTATTTTCACTATTTTATTTCCTTTCAGTGACAGTAATTTTAATCCTTTCTAAACAATCTAATTAATCTAAAACTGTTCTGAGTTATTCATAAGCACTAAACTTTTCTAACATAGATGCGTGTTGCTACAATTTATGCAAAGTTTCATTAAAATTATGCTTCTTAAAAAACTTTGTATTAACTTAAAATTAAATTCTCTTCTGTATTTTAGCGTGTGACTTCTTAAGCTCCTCTTAGTGTCTTAATAGCTTCCTGTCTCTATGCATTTAAACTGTGCACGGATATGGGATTCGATGTCAGCCTACACCCTGCAAATTCCATTACCACCCCTTTTGGCTTGAGGGAGAAAAGAAAGCTTGAACGGTTTTCTCATTCTGCTTAACTCCGAGATCTTAATTAATCTGGCAAGATATTTGTTTGCCTTCAATTACCTAGAAACTGTCTCGATTGGAATATCCGTGACACAGCGATAGAAAAATTTAACTTTCTCTAACATTGTTCTCGCAGTTAGTACCGATGTAAGTTAAGAAGTTACGATGAAGAATTTTGTTTCGATTTACTTTATTTATTTGTCTCCTTAATAGCTGCTTGGCTTTTATCGCAACTATATTTTATTTTTAAGCTGCATGAGGAAATTAGTATTTGTTTCAAAGAATGCTGAGGAAAATTATCATAATTCACACCTTCTATGTTTTGTTGGTAATTTTATTGTTTATAATTACGAAGGATGTCTTTTTTAAATGTTTATCCTTCCAGTTTAGTGTTGCTTAAAATACTGGAGCTGGACTTATTACCGATTAAAGCTTCATCTGGGACTAACTGATATTTGACTACACGTTACTTAATAACCTAATGATTTTAAGAACTAAGTTTGATAAACAGAAATGAATACGCTGGTTAAATTGATCTGCTCGGTGCTTATTTTCATAATTCTATAATATTCGTTTCGTAAAACAAATTTAATAAACAAATTATTAAATCTTATAGTGTATTTAATACAAAATGTCATAGAGGCATAATCATAAGGCATAAAATGGGGAGTTATCCTATTTCAATTAAATGTTATCCTATTTCAATTTATTACTGAACGAGAAATAATACATTGGGTGTACAAAGAAAACATCGAAATTTTATTTATTAAATATTCGATAACTTTTTTATAAAGCAATAAAAATGCGTTATTTTAAATTTTAGACTTTTAAGTGCATATGCAAAAAATATTAGATCTTCCACACAGCCCCCAATGTAAATTAATATCTATACACCTACAAGGCCACCTGTTTAAAATTAAATTATCTAGTCCCGTGCATCCGACTCACATCGTGCACAAACAATAACGTGCAAAAAGCTGCCTATTATTTATTCTTCATTTTCACTTTCAAACACAAATAAGCGCGCTCTATTGTTTATATTATAAAATTTAGACATATTTCCTTTATATTAATATTTTTCTTCCCAATGGCTGAACACCTGTTCAAAAGCATTTGTCGGGAATGACCGAACCCATCGGTCATTTAGCTGTGTCATCACCAAAAACAGTACCGGTTACAAAGAACTTTGCCCAGGATGCATTACAGAAGGTAATTCAGTTTTTTTTTTTTTGAAGG
>KK116875.1:80901-95191 GCA_000611955.2 Stegodyphus mimosarum | reverse complement strand
TATTATTTAATTGTTTTAATTTTTAGCTATTTTACTTATTTATTTATTTTTCTGTACTTGCGCAGTCTTCCATAGGGTTCCAACATTTCTAATTTTAGAAATTAAGCCCTGAATTATACTATTTATTTCATGCATGGAAAAGTCACTGTGCTTAAGCTACAATTTTGTTTTTAATCATTACTTTAATGTTGTTAATCTTGATGTTAATTTTCTTTATGAAAAAGGCTTAACTTCATGTGAGATCATTCGAGACTCATTATATAATATGCAATAAATTGCTCTTGCATGACCAGAAAATCGGAGGGTGGTTTGTATTGGCCCATAATTGGCCTTTTATGCTTTGACAAAATGAATATACCGTTAAATGGTGCACAATTTTGTCGGGTTACTTGGAGATGACGATATCAAATACTTCTGATTTCAATAAAATGGTGCTAAAGCGAATGCAGCCATTAACTCCATGAAATTTATTAGATAAGGTTTTCAGAATATAATGCCTCTAAAAATTTATCGACCTTTTGATTTTGTATTTTACTCTAATTTTTTTCACCCTGTGGAAGCAGGGAAATCTGAGCACGAGTTGTGAGGATACTTGATAAACAGCATCTGTCGTGGAAATGCTACTAATCTGGCAGCCGTTAAGAATATCCGAACTCAAAATGTGAGGAATACTCCAAAAAACTATTTACATTCTGTTGTTGAACTCATGTATGGCGAATGCAATTTTTAATCTACAAAAAAAGGTCAGCACATAGAACGATATCATGTAGCAAAAACAATTCATTAGTTTTCTTGTTTCAGGAAAACTTTTTTTTTCTTTTTATCTTACGTATTGTACTGACATTTTCGCTGCATTAGCTTATGCAACAAATAAAATTTTTCTTTAACTTATATCGAATTGTCTTTTTCATTTGTTTCTGCAAAATGTAACGTTATTCCTTTTCGTACAGAATCGTTATTTCTCTGTTGGTGACAGCCCACCAGCGGCCGAAAGGTAAAGTCTCTGAACACTGGTAGTTTTGTCCGAATCCCACGAACGGGCTAGCTTCATGGGCATTTTCGTTATTTTTCCCATGTGTAACGTGTATGGGAACCAGTTTTCTTTAGAACGTCCTCCACGAAGGCATTCCTCTCCTTAGGCAGATAGCTCGCGATGCTTTGCCGTAATCTCATAAAAACCAAACCAATCTATATTGATGATTTCGGCAGCTGATTTCCCTTAAAAAGAAATTTATGTTTCAATTAGCTCACGTTTGGTGCAATGTGACGCTTAGAACAAACAGGCTACAAAATGCTCCAAGTAAAGATCTTATTTTATAATCACCTTTTACTTTGCTGATTCAGTTACATTGTAATTCTCTCTCAAACCCTTTCCTCATTTTGGTGCTGTGATTTTTGTGGTATTGCTTCACTGTTTCTTACTCCACATTCATTTATCTACATTCAAGTAGCATCATCACTGCTGGTCATTGAAGTCCATCCTAAGTTATTAAAAGTTCTATCATAGATTACTTGAATTCTAGAAATGTTGTTTTTTATCCATTATTGCATCCACAGCGAAAATATGCAAACGAAAGTAATAACAGGAATATTGAATAATCGCTCACAAAGCCCTCAGAGATGTCTAACTCAAATCACAAGTGCTGTTAACATTCTGCTGGGGGGGCGGAAGTACTTCAGAAGAAACATCGGGCAAAAGCTGAGAGCATTCGTACACACTCCCTCACACTATTTTAACACAGTAAATGGTACGAGGCTAAACGAATAATACGTAAGCTATAATGAGAGGGACAAAGAATCGCAGAATATTAGCTTCGTCCATATCATTTTATTTGTTAACTACGGCAAAATACATGACAGCTATCTCCCTAAGAAAAATAATGCTTCCGTGGAGGATTTTCCAACGTGATTGTTCCAACCGTAATTGATTCAAATTCGCATTAAACGTGTGGAAAACCGTGAAAATATCCCCGCACCCCAGATTTCAAACCTGGGTCCAAATATTAATATTCAATGGTCTTAACCGCTAGACTAGTGATGAGACTTGTCCATGTGTAATTTCCGATGAAACGAATAGACTATACGAACGTTCTCATGGCTGCCCCCATGAATAAACAGCCGGTTGCTTTAAAAATGTTAAGTCTGTTGAAACGTCATGTGTTTCATCGTTATTAAAATAGGTATTCATAAAATTTCAGATTTAAAATATACACAGGAGTTTCGAAGACTTTCAGTGTACACCTTTGCATAAAGATATCTTTCAATAACACTTATTCTTTGAATTTTTTAAATAATTTAATTCAAAATTTTTAAACGTTAAATATTAAATTCCAAAATAATCCCAAGTTTAATTTTTATAAGCAAAATTATTTTAAATGTTGACAGATTTAAAACGGAGAATTCTTATTAATTAATACTGATTGATTCTGCCCAGCTGAATAACAGGAGCAGACATTAAACTACCTCGCGCCATTCCCGTCAAGGAATGTAAAACTGAAGAATATTCGACATTGGTGCTGCCATCTTTTGGGAATAGTAAGCAGTAATTTAATGCAACTTTCAATGCAATGAAAATCGTTGCTTTACTTGCCTGTTTAAGCCGATAGGACTACTTAGTCGGAACAAGTAGGCATTTGATAAGATCTCCTTTAAGATTATACTATCAACCTACTACATAACTGATTAATGCAGATTATTTTATTTAAAGCAAAAATCATAAATACTTCTGCAACACTTTTTGTATATTAACAGTTTTCAAATAATGAAGTTCTCCATAGTTAAACAGAATACAAATGCATTAAAAAATTGCAATGCAATTCTTGTATCATAATAATCACAGTGTATAATATTTTCAGTGTAACATATTTGAGGCTAGCATATTTTCACTAAATTCAAAATAACACTGCAGTTAGCAATTTCAACATGTCGAATTTTAATGCATATTAAAAACGAGCTTATTCCAATATACTGGATTTTACAGCTCAGTTGTAATCCTTTCTTTATTTTATAATACTATGTTATAAACACTTACTTAAAAGTTATAAACGTTTAAAGTTAACTTTTATGTCTTTTTGTCTTGTGTCTTCACAATTTTGTTACAAAAAATACATAACCTTCACTTATTCCCCCTTTAGATGTTTTTTCTTAGATTACTTACTTAAATTTTCTTAACTTGCTAATGCCCAATGAACATGCAATTTGCATTTCTCTGTTTATAGAAAGACTCCATAATTGTTCTTCTCTCACTGAAAATTATAAATATTGAAAACCTGCTTTCCCCTGAGGCTACAAACAAAGTATGCACAAAAAAATTCTCACTGCAACTGATATATTTGGGAAAAATGCATTTAAATTACTTTTCGTACATATACCGAATTGCTGTTAGAGAACTGTTGGCGATTTTGGTAACTTGGGCGATCTAATTCAACAGCGAGATCAATAAGAACAACAGGAAGCTACCTACAGTTGCTATTCAGATATTTCTAACTTTTCACCAAATTCTTAATACCATAAATAAAACTGAATACATCACAGCAATGATTTAAATGTTCAAATCTTTCTCTCAGTGTCTATTACAAAACAGAAAATGTTTATTTGTACAATTTGTTTTTAAATAGGCTGCAATTTCCACAGAAAAATAGCAATTCTACAACTAGTGTTATTAAGTAAAGAGAACTAAAGATTTACTCTGGGATTGACTAATTTTTGGGGATTGAGTCAATTTTTTTATATTGAGTTTCTGTATCTAAGGAAAAAGTATAAAACAAAATAGTGTTGTGGGGGTTTACTTATTTAATTCAGCATTCAATAATTGAAACCCCACAAACACTAATAAGCGAATTATCGCTTAACTGTGTGAACAGAGACGTAAGACTTAAGAAGGGTTAACTACCCTTTATTTCTCAGAATACATATGATACAATCAACTCCTAACTCGTAGTGTACAGCAAAACCTCCACTTGGGCTTGAACTTAAATTAATATGAAATTAAACTTAACTAGCTTAACTAAAGCTAACTGAAAGGTATAGCCGAAGCTATCAAGATTCTAAGTAGTTGGCCCCTAAATCAAATTAAGTCGGCGAAGCCAAACAAGGGCCTAAAGTACGGCCGAGCGTAGGAATAGCTTAGAGAGACGTCGCCAAAAGGGAAACACGCATTAGTCAGGAACTCAGGTTCTCTTACGAAGTTGGTGAAACAGTGACTTAAATACTAACCTTCACTCATTTGCATTAACTGCATTTCTGAAAATACACTCTGGCAGGAAATTGTAAGCTCAAACTAGCACTGATAGGAAAGACGCATAAAATTAAAATAACTGTTAATAAAATTAGGATAAACCTTACAGTATTCCACTCCACTTAAGTGGCATATTTAATGATAACATGTAAAATTAATAAATTAACAGCAAGTTGTTTTATGTTGCAATTGGTAAAATATCATGCATTTCTGACATAACATTCACTACAATTAATACTGACTGATAAATACTATAGAAACAAATTTATGATTATTATTTAACCAAGTTAACATATATATATAACATACACAGTCCAGTCACATTAATGTGACCATCTGTCAAAAGCCAGAATAACCACCTTTCGCAGAGCGGACTGCTGCGAGACGTGCAGGAAGAGAGTCACATAGGTCCCTGAAGGTGTTCTCTGGGATGTTGAGCCATGCCGACTCTAATGCCGTGGCCAGCTGCGCTAGATTACGCGGTTGAGGATCCATGGCGCGAACAACTCGATCGAGATGGTCCCACAGATGCTCGATTGGGTTTAAGTCAGGTGAGTTTGCTGGCCAGGGGAGGACGGTAAACTCATCCTGGTGCTCTTCGAACCACGCACGTGCACTGGCAGCTGTATGGCACCTCGCATTGTCCTGCTGGAAGATGCCATCATCCTGAGAAAAACAATGCGCATGTAGGGGTGAACATGGTCCGCAAGGACAGATGCGTACTTGTATTGATCCATTGTGCCTTCCACAATGATCAGTGAACCTAGAGAATGCCAGGAAAACATTCCCCAGACCATAATGCTCCCGCCTCCAGCTTGGACCGTTCCGGCAATGGTTGCAGGGTGGTTCCTTTCAGAGGTTTCACGCCTTATACGCCAACGTCCATCTGTCCGATGGAGCATAAAACGCGATTCATCCGAAAACGCAACCTGTCGCCACTCAGTGGACGTCCAGCTGCTGTACTGGCGTGCAAATTCTAGCCTTCGCCGTCGATGAACAGCAGTCAGCATAGGTGCACGAACCAGGCGTCTGCTTCGGAGGCCCAGACGCAGCAATGTTCGCTGAATAGTACTTTGGGAGACACTTTTGGTAGCCCCTTGGTTCATTTTGGTGGTCAGTTGCTCAACGGTAGCCCGTCTATCTGCCCGAACGCATCTCCGCAACCGTCGTTCGCCTCTGTCATCTATGGCCCGTGGTGCACCACATTTGCCACGTCGCTGATTTTGGACAGTCCCATTTTGCCATGCACGGTACACTTTTACCACGGCGGCACGCGAACAGTTCACAAACTCAGCCGTTTCGGAAATGCTTCCACCCTTGGCCCGAAAGCCAATGATCATGCCCTTTTGGAAGTCGGATAAATCGCTTCGTTTCTGCATTACGCCAACGATTGAAATGTTTTCCGAAGCCCTCACACACCCTTTATATACGCTCAACTGCACTGTGCTGCCACCTGCCTTCTGTGATTGGTTATTTAACTCTGACATGGAAAGTACGTGGTGGTCACATTAATGTGACTGGACTGTGTATGTGCATATTTATTACTGCAATAAATAATAAATATTACAATAGTCTTGTTACAGCGAAAAGTTGATAATTTGGTAAATGTTAAGAATTAAATTTTCTACCAAATTTTTATGAAGATCTGCATTATCAGAAATATTCAGAGTTTCTCTGTTTGGTCATAATATGACTGACAACGCTATAGCCGGATTCTACAAGACATGAGATACAGAAAGGCATCAATAAATTAAATACAATGCAGCACTTTTTTTAAGCCAAAGTTTTTTCTATCCATCACTATCAAAATTATATTTACCCTCATCATATTTGAGTTCTAACTGCTCCTTCTTGGCAAATAATATCAAACTCAGAATTATTTGCAATAAAAACACTTTTCATTTAGTCATACAATTCAAAGTAAAAGATCTTCAAACTGCTTTTGTATAACCATTTTAAGTTCAATAAGGAGATCACTGAACCTTTCAGCCTACTCTGGAAGCACATCATCTTCTGGAGATGACAATTCAGGATGTTGATGAAATTCTCTCAATAGATCATCATTAAAAAAAAGGGGGGTCCGCTTTATCTACGAATGCTATTACAATATTTTAGCAAATATAACAGCTTTATATAAGAGCTTTATTGGCCCCTTGAAGCTGCAAACTGATTTCATTAAATCTCTTAAAAATCTCTACAAAATAAAAAGCATCATTCTTCATTGTCTTTAATTCTTGATCAAGATTGGTCTTATTAATGCTTTCAAAAAACTGATCATATAATGCTACTTTTATTTTCAGCATACTCAAATATAAAAAGAAATGGATTATTTACATGTTGTTTGCCCTGACAAATTATTAAATATTAAATCTGTCTTATGAATTTATGCTTTATTCAAAGTAGAAAAATAACAGTGCAGCCCTGCTTTTGAAAAAATATTCACACATTTTCTGCACCATAATCCTTCAATAAGTATAAAACAGCACGCAGAAAAAAATGTGAACAATCTACATAAAAATAAGATCAGTACGCTTAGCTTTTCAGAGAAAAGCTCAGTAGATACAAAATTCTCAGCTATTAGAAATATTTCTAAATGTTAAAGCCAGAAATTATTAGGTACATGAAAATTTTTTAAGTTTTGTGTATCATTTTATAGACTAAATTTAAAAGCTTCAATATATAAAAAAAATGAATTTAAAAAATTTGCAAATTGTTCAACATGTAAATCTATAAAACAGATATGAAAACTTCCATTAAAGGAATTCATAAAATATTAAACAATTTATATACATGCTTGCCTAGCATATTACAAAATAACATGCAAGTACATATTTGAAGCAAAAAAGCAGATCTTCTAGAATCAGAGCTACTGCAATTAAATACAAAACTCTAAACTCTGCAAAATTAAAAAAAAAAAGAAAGAAAGAAAAGAAAAAGACATTTCTCTTCTCCAATCAATTTCTATAAACATCAACATGTTTGAAACTATGGCACTGTTACTGATGCTCATGAAGGTGTTCCACATTTAGTGTGAGATATAATTAAAAATCTGTTGCAAGAAATAAATAACGTATGTTCAAAATGTTCAGTCTTTATGAGACAAAACACAGGCAGAAAAATTTAACAGAAATATCACTGGAATGAAAAAAGAAATAGGTGAAAATAAGTGGATTATCATTTAATGTCTCCATGAAAAACTCTTTACTCATTATTAACCTAAATTGGTCAAGAGATACTGAAAGCCATGAATTGCAGAAGATGCATATTTTGAGTGTGCAATTTTTTCCCATTTTTCCTGCTACAGCTTTAAAATTTAACAAATTTTCAGATCAATCTTTTCCCAGAAAACCAATGCATTAAACCCCACTCCAAATTTCATATCACTGGATATTATGCCCCTGTAAAATTACTTGCAACCCTTGATACAATCAATGACTGCACTTGAGAATCAAAAGGTACCATGATTATGATGGTAGGTCAATTATTGCCACATTCTGACATACTTACTTTCTTTATATTTCTTTATTCACACCCATTTCTGTATCTGGTCATACTTCAAATAACAACAGAATCATTTTCTTTAAAAGAATATTTTAATAATTAAAACGCAAACTAGAGACAAGAAAACTAAAGCACTTAACACGAAAGTAATTGTTTCTAAAATTGTATAAAAGGTTTTTGGAAAATTACGAAATTCATCATATCTATAAATATTACACTTCATAGTCAAGGAGTAGCAAAATTACTTTCCCAAAAATGCAGTGTACAAATTATGAGTAACTAAACACCTTTAGAAACGAGATTTTAAAATAAATTTTCCTTTCACGGGATTTTAAAGCAAACTTGGCACACATGGATTTTCTTTCTACATGAAGCTCATTTCACAAATATTTCCCTTGCACTTGCAATTACTGCGTGAATATATCATTTATAGAGCACAATGTACTTCAACTAAAAATAAAAAAAAAAGAATTTCATATTGAAGTGCAAAATATGAGTTGAGATATCATTTACAAAGAGTACTGAGTTACAAAATAAGTAAGAAAAACTACACTAATTATCATACATTAAGGAAAAATCACAAAAATAGCGGTAACTCCCTCAAAAATAAGCAAACCTGTAAAATTTTAATATGTTGCCGAGTATAACTGCAATATGCAAATTAGTGGCGCTGCACTCAGAATACGTCATCCACGAGGAGCATAAAAGTCCATGTTTGAGACATATATATATATATTTCACTGTGATAGTGACATCAGAAATCTGAGATAGCCAATTCATAACAATGCCTCCAGACATCATTTGCCTGCAGAACTACGATGGAGAGCCATTGGGAGACTAGAGGCAAGGCAAAGTCAAACAGAAGTGGCCAGATGGTTAAATGCGAGTCCTTTTGTGGTTCATAGACTTTGGAGGCAATTTCAAACCACAAATTCGTCATCTAGGAGGTTCAGCCAACTGCTATGACGAGCGCCGATGACCGATACTTGACATCATGCGAACACAGAAATAAAACCTCTACTCCGACTCTTCTTAAATTCTCTCTTCCTGCAGCCACTAGAAGGTTGGTGTCAAGGTCAACTGTGCGTAAAAGGCTTCACAAAGGTGGTCTGTATGCGAGGCGACCAGCCATTTGCATGCTACTCGCATCACGCCATAGGAGGGGCCATTTTCAGTGCCCACGACAACATTTCCACTGGACGCCTAATCAATGGAGGGCTGTTCCCTTTACGGATGAGTCCAGGTTTAGTTTAGAAAGCGATAGTAGGTGTTATTTGATATGGAGAGAACCTGGAACCCGTTATCATCTGTCAAACATCCGTGAAAGAGATGCATACGGAAGAGGCAGTGTCTGTGTTTGGGGTCGCATCTCTTTGGTTGAACAGACATACTCCATGTCTTTCGAAGGGGAACCATGAATGCTCAGGCTTATAGAGATGACATCCTTGATGCTTATGTGCACCCATATGCTGGGGCAATAGGTGATGCTCTCCTGTTACAGGACAACAATGCAAGACCACTTAGGGTTCACATCGTAGATGATTATCTTCAACAGGAAACAATTATGTGCATGGAGTGACCAGCTTGAATCCTGTCAAGCACGTTTGGGATGCTTTAGGAAGACATCTAGCTGCTCTCAATCCGCCCCCTCAGACCCTTGCAACTGCTTTGCAAGAGCAATGGCTCTCGCTTCCTATGAAACTGACAGACCGCATAATTGAAAGCATCACCCATCGCTGTATGTGCTGTATTCCTTCTAGAGGTGATCATATTCCATATTGAAGGTACTTTTCCTATAGCAAACTAACACCTTTGATTTGTTCATTTTATACATGTGCTAATTTCTATACTACCATAATTGTCTGGTAACTTCTTTTTATGTTACTTGATACCTCACTATGTATTGTACATTGTTGGTAAGTTTCATAAAATTCTACATGTAACTTTTTCAGTAATCTACATTTTTCCTTAATTTATGATAATCAGTGTATATCTTCTGATAGAGAAATAGAGAGAATTGATGACACATAGCAGTTCTAAAAAAAGGAAATCTTTATTGAACATTTTATAAGAGGTGGATTGTATATTTAAAATATGGATTCATTAACATTAAATATCTGTATAAACAAAAATGTCATTGAAATTTCAGTATCACATATATAACACCAAATACAAAGAAAGAGAACAGCAGCAAGTACAGAATATATCGATTATGTCCAGCTTTAGCAAGCTTTACCACTCTGCCCATAGTAGAAGATAGAAAACCTGATGTGGAATCAAAATCATCATCCTAAAAAGTAAAAATACATTATACAACAAAACAACGTACATATTCGACATACACATAAAAATGTTTCATCATTTTCATGTACTTTTATCACTCATGGTTATTAAAAATGTTAAATCCTATTTCAAATGATTTTATATATATCGACACAGTGAGATTTTAATAAGATGACACAAAAGGGAAGCTCACTTACAAACATGAAAAATAGGCATGCACTTTAGGTTTATCTCTTTTCACCTGGTAGTGGAATAAAAAATCTGACGATATGAAAACATGCTTTCATATTTTACAGGATCATCTTTGTTAATTTCACGTGACAGACTACGGAACGCAACAGAAATTTTTCCCCTAGATAAGGATACAAATATACGGTTTTCAAAGTAAGTCTTCACAGTTGATGAATGGGAAGAAAACATTTCTAAGGCCAGTTTTAAACTCAAAACATTTATCTTTGGAAGGAAATATCTACTGGTTCCACAGGGCCCATGGGTCTGACAATTGAAAAAAAAGGAAGGAGAGCTTCGATGTGTGTTTGTACTTTACTGAAGAGATACTCTTCCTCAGCAAAATTATATAGCACAACTTAACTTACATAAAATTAAAAGAAGCCCTTAGGATGCCCAAAAATCAAAAGTGTGTGCCGAGGGAAAGTATAAAATATAATAATTTGAAAAATGTAACTTTAATTTCTCAGCTGAGCCGTAATGTTTCATTTTTTAACCTTTTATTATTCAGTGAGTTACATTTCCTTGTAACATTATACTAGTTCAGTTAGAGCAAGATTCAGTTTATTCATGCAGTGTTATATTCACTAAATTTTTTGATAAAATAATAATATTGAATTTAAATCACTTTCAAAACCTTTTTACACATATTTTACATAAGTATGTTCTTCTGATTGGCATCAGCAAAGAGCCTGAAAACATAAATTTTATTTCTAAAATTTTAAATTTCTAGAGAAATTTTAGACTTGATTTTGCATAAGTATGTTCTGATTGGCATCATCAAAGTGCCTGAAAACATAAATTTTATTTCTAAAATTTTAAATTTCTAGAGAAATTTTAGAATTTTTTTAATTCAGACTTACATAACTATATTCGAGAACTCATTTCTATAGACATACATCAAACGTAAACAAAAATAGATTAAAAAAACAAAAATTAACTATTGGCAGCTGAATGGGAAAAAAATGCATTACAGGGACGGCAGTATAAAATATATACCAACCCTCAAAATTCAGAATTTTACTCTAGATTTCTTTTGAAGTCTCATTTGTGCATTCTTAGGGTCCATAAGTTACAATTCATTCAAAATTTTACAACAACTTTAATTCTTTTATATAACCTGCCCGAGAGGGTTAAAATGACTTTAAAAGTAAAATCCACCACTATTACTGCCAAGATTTAATACAGAATATATAAATGAAAAATTATCTCCTAGGAAATATGTAAAGTAAAATTTTCATAATAAATGTGTACTATTGTGGAAATAAAAATTGAAATTTGTAATTAATTAAACTAGAATTGGTAATTAAAAAAGTTAAATTAATAAAAAGTAAATTTAAACAATTAAAAAAAGAAAATCATTGTTGATTCCATAGAAATATTCCAACTTGTCAAAAGGAACTGGAATTTCTCTATATAATCACCAACCATTCATAAGGATCATGTTTCGTCTTTTCACATTTCTGAACAAAATTCTTATTCCAATTTTAAATTAGCTAATCAATCTTATAAAATATCTGAATTTTAAGTATTAAATAAATTCAGAAAATGAAAAAAATTTCCTGACATGATGATAGACAATTAATTTTAAAAATAAATACAGTATTCACTCAGTACAATACTTAAAAATAAGAATAAATAAAATAAAAGAATATACAAATAAAAGTTTAACAAACAGTGGGTCTTTGCATATTAATAGGCCAAAGTTAATTGTGCAAATTTTACTTACAGTTTACCCTAACCAAGGGTGATTTCAAAATGCTGCATTCACAGCAACATGCTTGAAGCTGCTAAGTGTTGCTATGATTAAAACTTGGGACAGTTTATTTTACTATTATGTTACTAGCTGATTCTGTATTGGCGTGAAAACTGAGACAGGATAGGGGTTGCCAAAGGCTCAAATTTTCCTATAATATAGTATAATTCAGCAGTGTGTGTGTGTGACACAAACTATTTGAAGAGAGCAAGGAAAGCTAATGCAATGTAATTTTTAGTGATGGTGGTAGTTATACTAATGTGTGCATATGTAAAGATAAGCTGCCATTGGTTGTTTCTGGGTTTTAGTTCCAATTGCATCCAACATTATGTAAGAGTCATGTGACATTAGAATGGTCTCGAATTTGAGAGAAAAGGGAACATATAAGGGTTAATTTAGAGGTCACCAGTTAGTTTTATTGTGTTAGCATAGGATTCATATTTTATAATACGAATCCTATGCTAACACATATGTATGTATATGTAGATACTTAAGATATTATCCCATCGACCATAAAACTGTGGCCAAGCTGTATGATTTAGGGCCACCTACAGACAAATGTGATGTAACAACATACTCATAACATCTGTGTTTTCGTTTAACAAAAACAAAAAGGAGCAACTACTGATTGTCTATTAAGTAAAGAGGTATCAGTTATTTCTTAATTCGGCAAAAAAGACTGGTGCAGCTTCAGGAAGATGTCTACCAACTTTCATGATTCAATGGTACCCAACATTTTTAGTCAATATGATAATACATAAGTACCTACATATATTAAACTTACAAAGGAGATTATTGATAAACTATGCAAAGAAAAAATATCCAAACTTTACCTCTCATCTTAGAAGTCCTCCATGCAGTTTAACATAATTCCAAGAGCAGAACTGAGATTATTATATAGATCATTAAATTATCTTTTTAATATTTCCTATGCAGGCATTAAACAATTGTAGGAAAAGCATTTAAAATATTACAATATGCTACAAAAATTTCAGTTTTAACAGATGAATGCAGAAATCACAATTTTTTTCTTTTATACATTTTCAGAACCTATGTTTCAACCATCAGTTCAGTTAATGATTATTAATTTAAAACTAACCCCCTTAAAAGAATCTTAATTGATAAGTTAATTTTTATGCCAATTTTATGCTGCTCCTTCCCCCTCCAAGAAAAGGATGTGTTTTAATTTTAAAACTGATTTCTTACCTTCTCAGGAAAAATGTTATACATCAAAAAATTAAAATTTGAAGAGCAATACACATTTAAATGTCGTCATCATACAAGTTTCATTTTTTTTTTAAAGCCCAAAAGGTGTTAGCCCAGAAAGGCTTATTAATTTTGTTTTGGCATTTTGTGTTAAATCATTATAAACGACATATCACTTTTCAAATTCTTGCCACCAAATATTATCGCCCTGATTATATGTAAAGAAATTAAATAATGAAGAATCTGCATAAATGTATATATGTTTCTAACACTGTGATAAAACAATGGTACCTAGAGCCACCAAATTTTGAATAACGTAATCCTCCATCCAAATATGGGCATCTGGAAGCCCGAATTTGGAATTTGTTTTGTTATCTATTTCATACTTTGTAAAACTTTAACAAACTTTTGGTTAACAAACTCAAAGATTTCAGAGCAAGCAATGGCAACATTATACGAAAAAAAAAAACATTTTTATCTCCAGCATGCAATATTTTGTATCAGAAACTCTAAAGATATGCTCGTTTAAAATAATTTTGTGATACTGCTGTTGGACTGAATTTTCTGGTTTAAGTGTGAAGAACATTATATTTAATAAATAAAGGTAACACACAAAATGTTTAAAAAAAAATAAAGCCTCTTTGGGCATAATATAAAAACTTTTTTTTTAATAAAGTCCAATTTTTGACAAAACTGATTTTAGGTCAGATCCGTACACTATATTAAGCTAACCCAACTCTTCGGCTCTAGTAAAAGTGTCACTTCACTTGAAGCAGCTTCAGATAATACAGAAGTACCTATATATATTAAATAAAAGAAATAGTGAATATCCTTAATGTTATATACTTCTAGTAATAATAGTAAATTTTAAAAAGCACAGTATATTTACAATTAATGAATTGTTAATATTCCCATTAGTAACTATTGTGAAAATCCACTTTTAAAGATTTTCTAATTTTAAGATTTATCAATACACCTCCAATTTGTGTAATGTAAAAGGGATGCCGAAAACATCCCCAGGATTCCAATCTCATCTCTTTTAGAGTGTAGAAGACTGAATATATGAATATTAGTATGCT
>KK116875.1:58055-80887 GCA_000611955.2 Stegodyphus mimosarum | reverse complement strand
CTCTGGTTTCAATAAAAAAAAATCATGCCCAAAAGTATTCACAACAGATTTGCTAGATGCTAAAACATTATTATTTACACATAAGGGTTCTATCTCAGATGGAGCATATTTATTTTGAAGTCTTGCAAGATACCTGTCTGACTTCAAGCTATCTGTTTTACAATTAATCTTTAAAGTAATTTTATAAAAAGCTACCTACTTAATCTCAAGTAAAGGTTTTTTAAAAAGTGCAGATTGTTTT
Source organism: Stegodyphus mimosarum (assembly GCA_000611955.2). NCBI lineage: Eukaryota > Metazoa > Arthropoda > Arachnida > Araneae > Eresidae > Stegodyphus > Stegodyphus mimosarum. The sequence goes on along the minus strand of KK116875.1, from coordinate 80,646 downwards.
CTCCAAACAATTAGGTCACGCTGTCTCTTTGTTAATTCAGCTTTTCTTCAAAGGAAATCTCTCCATGCCATTATCCCTCCTAGTTCCTCACTCCAGAAACATCAGAATAAACCAAATCTTCTCAGGATTGCAGCTTTTGCACATATAATAACAGACTTGTTGAAAAGGGTAACCAACTTATGAGTGACTCAAGCGAGTAAAATTAAAATCTTCCTGTGCAAGTGATTTGTCAAGCCCTGCAGCAAAATCCCTCCACCTTACTTGTTCAAAATTCCATGAGACCTTTGAGGATTCACATAAATTTCTAACTGCATTAGGGACCCGGACTGTAACCACAATCTCTAGATGTTGTGAGCCAAGGTGTTCAATTACTATTTTTCTAGTGTAGTCACCTATATCAGCAGTTATACCTACAATATCAGGAAAAGTTGTGGAGCCAGAGTAATGAATAAAAGTATGCAGAACTTCTTCACTGAAAATTAATTCAAAGGGGCTATGGGATTTTATAAGTCTTCAACTTTACTACCTGTGGTATTTTAATCTTGATAACCCCAAGTAGTAGAATGGGCATTTAAGTCACCAACCAATATTGTTCTATTTTCAACCTCTAGAACTGACAAATTAAGCTATTATGTAAATATGAAATAATGTTAAAGATTTAAAAAAGCTTTTCTTCATGAAGCATAAGCATTCTGTGTTTAACACATTTGTGACTAAATTTTGAAAGAAATTACTTACATGGTAACAAATACCTCATCAAGTACTGGCATATGATTAACTATTAGATACATGATATCACTACATTATGTGCCACTGTGATCAGCAGCAAATGTGTTAAGAATCTTACAAAACAGCAAATAAGCAATGAGATATAATAGGAATAAATATAAATACATATATGTAATACTGTTATTGTCTAGAAGTTAAATGCACATCTAGAACCTTAATCATAAATAAACAAAATTACAGCATTTTTCTAATACTTTAAGCAAAATGTTAAAATTCCTATGTTTAAGGGAAATGTAATGGATAAAATCAAAGTTCAGTTAACATGAACATCTATTGTATCTACAGTAATCAGTATTCTTTTAACAGAAGTCTTCACCCTAAAAATAAAGGAATAAACATATCAACCAGACATAAAAACTTTCTGGTCATAAATGATAAAAATATTTACCATTTCCCTAAGGACTTGATTTTGACTTCGTACTTCATGGCCAATATCAATGGACAACTACAAATTAAAAATCATATTTAATCATACATTAATGTTTCACAAAAATACTACCTTAAATATTAGTATTGATACTACCTATGATTTTAGCAAACTGCAGTTGCACAGACACAGATTATATACTTAAATATATTATCTTAATACAATTTTAAATTATGCAAATAAATTCCTTGACCTTTTGCTTCAAATGAATTAATAATCATAGCATTAGATTATTTAATTTTTGAAAAATGACCACAATATCTAAAAATTTATTAACTTCTTTTTACTAGAGCGTGAAGTTTTTGTCATAGATTAAGATAAAATATAAAATGAAATTCTAAAACAAATTAGAAGTGCTAGCTGCCATAGCATTGTCCCCAAATTCGAATCCAAAGTTCAGTGTCTTCGTGACATTTAGGCACTTAAAATACTGTCAAGTCAAAAATCCACTCAAAAAGTTGGTAGTAGAAGACCCTTGGATACGTTCCTTGCAGTGCTCTCCATCAAAATTATATAGATGGCCTTTCTAAGTGGAGCTTCTATAACTTGCAGTAGTTTATACATCTGCTGTATAATTACTATAAAAGCTGCAGCACTGTTACATTGATTGTTCCATTTGGGTGACAATAATATTACCAATAATATCTTGGATCACTGCTTTCTTGGAAACGCCAAAAATTTTAGTACTTCCTGAATATCCACCACTCCTTCTTAAAAGAACTCACAAGCACTATGCTCTGTCAGCAAAATAAGCAGGCCATGATGCCACCAAAATGTATTTAGGGAACAACTCAAGTATGCAGGTGCACACAGTAAATAAGTGAAGACTTTTTTGCAAGGAATCATAATGAGACAGTGGATTTGCCAACTAATGACAAAGAAAGCATTTTTCTTCAGAAATATGACATTTTTCTTAACAGTAGAGCATGCAAAAATCTACATTCCATGAAGATGTGCTTTGTAAATGATCAGATTTTATGGATGAAAATTTATGTACCGATGTGTAGTTCTCTGATGTTTTTTAAGCAAAAACAGGTAACTATGTATACATGAGAACAACAGCACGTAAAATGCCACATTTGTGTAATTCCAATATTTTTAAAGCAAAACACAGATAGATCGCTGTATACATGGGAAGAACAATAGTACAGAAAAAAGTTACATAAGTATTTCTTCAGAAAAAGTGTTTTATTATGAATGTTTATTGCTTTTCTTTATTTCATTGATTCATTACTATTTTATAGATTTCTTAGTGTGTCACAATTTTTTAAATGGCTGTTGATTTTCGCATTAGCAACTTGGCAAAAAATTAATTGGCAATGAACTGGCCACATTTTGGATATGAGTGCAGATAATCAGAAAGGACCAAAATTTGAATAGATGAAATAACTAAAAATGTTACTTTTAAGTCAATTTGCCTGCAAATCAGGTTTTATTTAATGATTCTAACTCAGTCTACTTTCTCTCTCTCTCTCTCTGTTTAATTAAAAAAAAATTGAAGATGATGCAAATAAATTTTGATACAGAAAGAAATCTTAGTCTTTGTTACTTTACAGATATTAACTATGAAGCAAAAAGGGAAAAAAAAAAAGCCTTTTCATGAATGAAAGTGGTTCCCTTCCTTTTATTTAATGTTCTTATGAGCTTATTTTTTTAATATACTTTGAAAAATACAATTTGTTTTAGTGTTACTTGTACTTAAGTTTGTAAATATGGATGCAGTTCCTTCCCCCGTTTCATGAATTTAATTGACAGTGCTCGTTATGCAGCTAGAATATTCCATACTAAGAACATGTGTATTCAGAAATCTCAATGTTAAATACTCAAGAAAGTATTCACGCATTTCCAGCAATGGTTCAAATGGTACTTTCTTCATTACACACACTCAAAAGTTTGTGCTATGATTGCCACAATCAAGTCAAATTTCACTTCAGTTTTTAAAAAAGTAATGAAATTACATGTTATTTGGAACATGACATTATTTTAGAATTGGTAACTGACGTATTACTGCAGCCACCACATTTGAAGACACCAAATTTTCAGAATGTGCCAAACAGTGGCAACTATGTGCATAATGATTCTTCAGACAACCATGCTCATAATAGTCCTTTAGTTAAGCAATGTCATCATTTTTGCACACCTTTTTTGGGAGGGTTGTATTCAAATGGCTTTTATAAATATATTGTGGTATTTTATACCTTAAACTTAATTTTAAAACATGTGTTAGAATTTGTGAGTTATGGAAGAAAATGCGGTAAAATTTCTTCAACCCAGAATTTAATACAAAATCTCCAAAAGGAACAACAAGGTGATGCGTTTGGTAGATGGCCGATGTTACTGGAGTTTGCATGATGCCGTATTTCTGGAATCCTCCGATTTTTTTTTTTTTTTTTAAGTATACAACAAACTGCTGTGTACTTGGGGAGAAGAATAATTGCACAAAAGATTTGGAGAAAAATTTAAGTGTTTAACGTATCATGTTATACTTATTCAATAATTACAGTACGTATTTTAAATTACTAAAGTGTGTTTCCTTTTCAAATGCTGATAATGTATGACAACTTACAATAAATATCGATAGTTTGGAATCTTTTTAAAACAATGTTGGGAAAACCACTAACTTGCACCCAATAAGTAACTTTTACCTTTTCGTACATAAAAAAATGCCAAACTGTGCTATGAGGTTGCATAAGTACTTTAGAATCAGTCCAAAGCACAGCTCTTAAATTCAAATTGCAGGCAGGCCAAATGTCCAATCTAAAAACAGCCAATGGACCAAAAATATTTTTTTAACTTTAAAAAAAAATTATTTAAGATTCTGCACACTAAATATTTATTAAAACATAAATAATAATGCAAAAGAAATTCAGATTTATATTTTTTTTCTATATGAAATCTAAAATTTAGTACCAGTAAAGCACTTTTGTTAAGTTTCATTTTCCAAATATAATGGAGGGTAAATATTAAATTTTAAGACTAACATTGTTTTTTCAAATGCAGCGTAGGAGCCCTTTGTCCAGAACTGCTTCGTTTAAGGATGGATTTGTTTAACAAGGACACAAATTTTATAGTGGTAAGGAGTGCAAGATTGCATCTGTTATCGGCAAGAGCCTTGAGCACCATACAGGTAGCGGTGCGACTTTGCTCAGCCCCACTCCCCAAATTTGATGGAGAACACCTCGGGAAGAAATGTCCAAAGGTCTTCTACCCCTCCTCTCCTACTACCAACCTTTTGGAAGGACCTTTGTTTCACTTTATATTCAGAGTGCTCCCATGTCACAGACACTAAACATTTACAACATATCTCCTCTGCCATTTGAACCCAGTCCCTTTGGTACGGTAGTCAGAAACACTATCTCGTTGAGCAGCAGAAATTATTTCCATCACAAATTGCAGGTGCTCATTAGTCAATCGGGTTCTTTGTTTTCAAATGTAATAAAAAGCTGTTTATATACATATATATTCCCAAATAAAGCAATTACTCTTAGTGCAAAAATTCTTAACTCAGCATACTTACATTTTGAAGAGTACAAATAAAAATTAATCACATTTTTATCTTTGAATTAAGATTTATATCACATTGTAAATTAATTAGCTCAACTTAGATTTTTTGGTGTATTATTTACATTAGCTTTTAATGGTAATGAAAATAATATACACTCAGACTTAAATGAAATCTTCAGCTTTCTGCAATACCATATTTGCAACAAGTACACAACTGAAATGCATTCGCAGGCTGCATAAAATTGCTTCAGAGATTGCCAATTTGAGAGCACTAGTTTATAGCACACTGACAAATTAAATTTTTTTTTTTTTTTTTGTAAATCTAAAAGTTTTTTTCAGATGAGGAAATAGTTTTCTTTGAAGGTTCTTATGCTAATAAAAAATATATTTGGTTTGTTCCCTGTCTTTATTTATTTTCGTCTACTGCACGATTTCACTTTTTTCTCTTAACTGTCACTGGTAATATTTTATATCTTTACGCCTAGAAAAATAATTTTTTTACAGCTGGTCACTCAATATCTCACAAAACATATTTTGGTGCCCTGTCAATACATCTGCACTGAAAATAACTCAATACATTATGATTTAATTAAAGTTCTATCTTCTTTTTTAAGCAAGCAAACAGTTTGGATGAAAACAATGAAAATACATGGCAACTATGAAATAGTTTTCTGCAAACTGCCTAACTTGACCTTAAAATATTTATTTTAGAAATAATATCTTTACTATGCCAGCCAATACTGCAAATTCCTACACATGAACTTCACTTTTGCTTGTCAAGCTTAGCAATGGTTTTAACAGCACACTGTTCAGCAAATGTTATTTTACGCAGAAAAGTTGGAGATAAAAAAAAAAAAAAATTAAGCACATATAAATCAAATTTAAATTGTTAAATAAGATATTTAATGTATACAAATTAAATGTAGGAGAAAAAGCATGCTATTTAACATATGTAAGCACAAACTGACTGGTTAAACACTATATTTAGTACACATAAATTTAAATTAACATGGAAAAACAAACATGATATTAAGCATATGCAAGTAAAAATCAGCTAGGTAAATATAATATTCAATACATATAAATTCAAGTTATCAGAAGGGAGAAAAAATAATATAAAGCATACGTAAAGAAAATTTAGCATAAAAGAATAAAGTAAATATTAATATTATTATTAAAATCAATGAAATTAATTCCTTTATTAGAAAATTTTAAAAAGCTTGTATATAAACATGCAATATTTCATTTTTTCAATAGATTTATGTATTCCTGAAAATGGACATTTTAAAAAAAAACAATGCCGTAAAAATTCCCAGAAACATATTAACATAAAGACAAACAGTCTTAAATTGAACTAAAATTTTCCATGAATAAATCTTGGTAATTATGTTTACTTTTGTGCTGAAACAAGTATTTGAGTAAGTAATCTGCCAGATTTTCTATGTGAAGACCACTTCTTGTAAGTTTACTTTTAAAAAAGACAGTAAGAAAAACCAGACAAAACAATAATAAACTGTCGATTAAACTAGTGTTCATTTAAAGGATGCTTAGGCTGGGCCCTAACCCAGAGTAACACATACACAGGGTTGGAATGCGCTTCAGCCCACTGCTTGGCGGCGATTGTTTTTGAATGAGCAATAAACGCGCCAACATGGGTAACTCCGTATATCCGCCAACATGGCTAACAGGGTATTTTGAAGCTACGGAAACATCTAGTTTTCGCACATGCGTATTTCCTATTTTATAAAGAACAGTTTCATTGGTAATCTGAGATGACGTAGCAGTTTGTTTGAAATTTTTAATTGTTAATTTATTTGCTGCTTGGGATTATCTAGTAATTTTATTTGCTATGTGAGATGACGTAGCAGTTTATTTGAAATTTTTAATTGCAAATTTAATTGCTGCTTGATTATCTAGTTATTTTATTGGCTTTGGGAGACGACGTAGCGGTTTATTCCAAATTCTTACCTGTTAATTTCAGTAGTTAATTCAGTTCTCATTTCATTCTTTGAATGTGGTCTATTTTCGTACGTATATTTCGCTAAATACGAAGTCGCTATGGATTTAGCTGTGATGCTGAGAGAGGTGAGTGAATGTACGTGTACATTTATTACTTTATTGGAAGTGCAAAGGAAACGTGCGGTGATTGTTTGGTGTATGAAAGCTGGTTTAATTGCTACATATTTTGTTTGTCGTAAGTGTGGTAAGAATATGCGTTTGTGTGAAAGAAAGGGAAGTATGGATGGGTTTTTAATGGCGATGTAGAAAGCAAGGAAAAGTGAATGCGCTTGATGTTTGTAGGAGTGTAAGGAAAGGTTCTTGGTTTAGCCGTAGCCATTTAAGTATGTGTGATATTTTGAGAATTACAAGGTGTTGGTTTTTGAAAATGGGAAATGATTCTGTGATGCAAGAAGTGAAAGTGCATGAGCATGCTGTTGTTGATTGGTTTATGTTTTGTAGAGAAGTGTGTATGACGACTGTAATAAATGATAGTATTCCAATTGGTGGTAAAGGCGTGATAGTTGAAGTGGATGAAAGTAAGTTCGGAAAAAGGAAGTATGGAAGAGGAAAGCCTGTGGATGGTCATTGGGTGATAGGTGGTATTGAAAGAGGGACGAATAGATGTTTTTTTAGAGAGATTGAGGATAGATCAAAGGCGAGTTTAGAGAGAGTGATTGTTGAATGGGTGTTGCCGGGACCAACTGTGGTTTCAGACTGTTGGAAGGCATATGGTGGTCTAAAACACTTGGGTTTTGATCATCTTACTGTCAACCACAGTCTGTACTTCAGGGATTCCGAGTCGGGTGCTCACACTAATTCCATAGAAGGTACTTGGTCGGGAATCAAACGTCATCTGTGTCACAATACAAACCACGTAGATGGCGAATTTGATTCATATTTAGCGGAATATATGTGGCGAAAATGGCATAATCACTCCTTGAATGATGAATGTTACCATGCATTTTTGACTGCACTTGTTAAGATTTATCAGCCTGAAACGGCTGATAAATGCGAATAATTTTACTTCAAGACGGGGGGTTCAGGGGGTTCCGTAACATCAAAAATTCAAAAAATATATTCTTGAAGAAGATTCCATTGTTGCTGAAATTGGTGAGTGAAACAATTTTTTTTATGTTTCTTTAAATTTTTTAAGTTGCTTAATTTTTATATTTTGTTGCCTTTTATTGAAATAATTTGGCTTAGCTGAAGAACAGAACGGTGGTATCATTTGCAATTTATTTTTTTATTTTGTTGATTTGTGCACATTGCCTACATTGTGCAATTCGCTGAAGTTTTTTTTTTAAGTTAAAACGGAACGCTGTGCACATGGCATTTTCTTGTAATTTATTTTCGTTATTTTAGTTTATTTTGTTGATTTGTGTACGTTGCCTACATTGTGCAATTGTGAACATGGAATTTTCTTGTAATTTATTTTCATTATTTTAGCTTATTTTGTTCATTTGTGCATGTTGCCTACATTGTGCAATTCGCTGAAGTTTTTTTTAAGTTTAAAAGGAATGCTGTGCACATGGCATTTTCTTGTAATTTATTTTCATTATTTTAGCTTATTTTGTTCATTTGTATATGTTGCCTACATTGTGCAATTCGCAGATTTTTAAGTTAAAACGGAACGGTGTGTACATGGTATCGTTTGTAATTTTAATCTTACTTCGATGCCATTTTGGATTACATTTTCGCGGAGCGTGTCGGGAATATTATGTAACGGCATAAAATGTGTAAGTATTACAACATAAAATGTAAATAATTAATTTAAACCTAACTGACAAATATTTTAATGATCATAATGTTCGTTTTGCATGTTATTTTATTATCTTTTTGTGTCAACAGTTTCCATACTAATTTAAGCTTTAGAATTCTATGTTTTGTTTACAATAGGTTTTTGCGGAGCGTGTCGGGAAGGTTGCAATTGCAAAGATGTTTCGCAGAAACGCGCTGAATTGGCGATTTTCAAAACATCGCCAAGCAGTGGGCTAAAGCGCATTTTCACCCATACACAGTTTTCTAACAATTAATAGCATAGCAAAATTTAAACTATCAGGTATCCAAAAAAGTTCTTGCTGCTGAAGCAAAAAATCGTATCGAAGGATCATATTGAAGGATGCACAAAATTACTGGGCTATTTCTCACTGCAAAACTACAGCCCAAACTTTTTCGGTTACCTGATAGAAGACATTCAATATTCAAATATTTGTCACAAATTTCAAAGATACAGCAGTATGAAAAATATTCAAATATTTGTCGCAAATTTCAAAGATAATACAACAGTATGAAGAAAAGTTGGCTCTAGTGTAGAATTGGGTGCTCCTTTGATTAGCGACAAATTTTGTTCAATTTTGGTGATGAAACCCCACTTCTGCAAACCATGAAAGTTTTAACTTTGTTTTAGCTTCCTGATTTTTTTAAAGCAAGAATAGATTGATGTTTACATGGAAAACGTTAAGGTAGTGCACAATGCCTAGTTTGTGCAATTCTCTGATTTTTTTTAAGTAAAAATAGAATGGTGTGTACATGGACACCAAGTTTGTACAATTCTTTGATTTCGTATTTTGGTGTTGTATAGAAAAATCTTGAAAAAATTGTGCCTTCCCGGTGCCAATCTTGGTGTCAAAAAAACAAGAGGCACCCAATTGTAAACTTTTACTAAAAGTCAAGTGAACATTGGCAATAGGTGGTGAAATTCCATAACAATGAGCAATTTCAAGACCCATCGATCACGGTTCCCATCTAGCAGACAAATGGATAAGGTAATGCTAATACTGATGTCCCAAATAAGCACTAATCAGCCTTCATAGTTGGATGGAAATGTGAGAAATTTAAAGAAAGTGATTGGTCAGGAAAAGGAAAATACTCTTTTCATTGCCACACAAATTTAGAGAGTGACTAATAAATTAAGTATGAAAATAGCGGAAAGACAAACAATAAGTATGACACTACCACACAATGACAGAAATGAAAACAGCAATGGAAAAAAAAATTAAAATAACAGGAATGGTTGCTACCTCTGAGCAAGAGCATCCATTAAGTTACAAGCTTTGAAAAGTTACTGCAATTTTTGTCAATGTTTACATTTATTTTGGAATTTATATAGGTTTTCCTCGGTAATGCTTTCAAAAACCCTGATAAATACATTTGCTTACCGACTTCAGAGCAGTGATTTTCGTTTTCAGGCCATCTACCAAATATTCGTTTTCTTCTTCTACCGAATTTCTGTCATATTCAGCATACGATCCATCTGCAAAATATTCATATCTATATAAATCAAGAAGACAAATAATTCATCTTGAATAAATGAGACAAAACTTATAAAACTCTTCAACAAACTGAGTAAAAGTCTCCACAAAGAAACACATTTTTGGTACTAAACTTCAAACATTCCTGAAATCATGGAACACAAAAGAAGTTTATCACATCATGAAAGATACCTCATCGATGGAAATAATTGAGAGATGGCAATACTGTAATCGCATAGATATCAAGACATGGAAATGGTCAGATATTCACCAATAAATCCTCATAAGGAATAATAAATTAAAAATATCGCGCAACAATTTAACATACAAACAGTTTGACTACATATATATTTCATCAATTATAAGAAACAAATAAGCCAAAAGAGTGTATTCGCAATAAAAATAATACAGATTTTGTCCATTTAACATATTGCATGACATACGTCAGCAGTTATGTAGTTTACTTACTTATATGCCCGCGTCGCATACTGTTAAACGTCTACTATAATGCTGAACAATTAAAAAATATCGATCTCATATTTATAAACCTGAAAACTGTTTAAATCAGTCAGTAAAAATCATTAAACTACAAATTACTCATCTAATATCATAAGCACACAACATGAAAAACAAATATACTACGCTGACGACGTATTTTAGAGTTGAGTGAGAGAAGAACTGTTCATTGATTAAACATTTCACAGAACACAATTATGTATTAAAAATTAATTTTAGGCTTTCACCTCGTTTTCATGACGTCTCAAAATACAATCCAATTTATTGGCATTTACATTTTATTCACGAATATTTATATTTAAGCAAAGTGCGAAACTCTTTTACCATTTTTATGCAACCTTGTATTTGAATAGAAGTGAAGTAATCACTACGCGCCTTATTTAAGGGTAATACTTGCATTTGTTATTATGGTTTCATTCTCTGGAATATGTATCCTGTAAGTAGGTTTTCTGTGTTTAAATTAACCAGTGATATAATCTAGATTTAAATTTTGTGTCTATTTGCAAGCTGAAATTGAACTGTACGAAATAGCAAGGACTTGGGATAGTTGTTTCATCATGGGGAGACGGTGTTTCGTACTAAATTGTACTACGAGAGCGAAAGTAGGTACAGAAAAAGTATCGCTTTTCAGAGCACCTCGCGATCCTGTGTTATTCGAAAGATGGCGACTTGCTGTACCATTTAAAGGACGCTGTTTAGCGATTACGGATCTTATTTGTGAAAAGCATTTTGAGAAACGTTTTATTCTACCACGTTGGCAAAAATCTGTGACAAATGGTGACTTTGTGAGCGATCATTTCAGACCGAAATTAATTCCTCAAGCAGTTCCATCAATTTTTCCTGGAGTTTCTCAAAATAAATGTGCTAACATTTTTAGTGTAAACAATAAATGTGAAAACAAAGCTGTAACAAATGCTACTAACAGCTTGCTTATGGTAAAAAATGCTGCTGACCATAGGCTTATGGATTTAACCAATACATTTATCGGGGAAATAGAAGTGAATGATTCTGACTCTGTGCAAATATGTTATAAATGTTTGACTGGTGACTGCCTCACTCATATAGTATTCAATAGCTACTAAACTATTAGGACTGCAATACTATAATGCTGCAGTGTGTATTGGAACTGAACTATATGTACGAATTTTATAAATTGCAAGCTTTAATACAATTAACAGAAATGATCTTTTGTGTTTATAAACCTACTGTAAGTACAAATTAATGTTGGTGTCTCATCGTTTGTAATACTTTATTGTTTGTGTAATTCTAAGATTTGAATTTATTTTGAAATTCTGTCAACCATGAATTTAGTAAAAGGTAATTTGATGGCATTTCAATGACTCAATATGATATTTAGTTCTATTTGCAAATTGTAAGCATTTTGTGTTAATGATATTAAAAGTATTTTGTAATATTTTAGCCTTTTTTTAATCTAACATATATTTGATTAGTACTATTTTTTTCTGAAATTGCATGAGGCAATTTTTCACATTGAAAATCAGAGTTAAATATTATTTTGAGGGAAAAATATATTTCAGGGTACCCCTTCATGAAAATTGGCAATTTTTTGGCACCGTTCCTGTTTACGTGCAGTGCCCTCCCAAGTAACCTGGCATCCAAAGCATAATGCAATAAAACATTATTAAAACATAAAAAATTATAATCTCAATAAACTTAATTTTAAATCAAAATAAAAACAAGGAAAATACATGTTATCTAGTCTGCATAGTATAAAAAGGAAATATTAACTTACCTTATTTAGAAGTTTGTGTCGCTGATGTGTAGCAGACAGAATTCCTTAAAAGCATTTAAAATTATCTGAATTAGAATCTGTAGACTGCTGTCACTACATAAATTTGAAAAAGTAAAAATCAAAAATACCCTCTGCACTGTTAGTTGCATTTCTTTTGAAAATACCATTTTATTACATCCCACATACCCTTAATAGTGTTCATATGAGCTCCAGTTTCCAAAGCCTTAAATGTCACTGCGTAATTTACTGAGAAGTGAATAAGGCCATTTAAATCTTCATTTAGACACTAGTCAATGTTTTCTTTTCCATTTGTTCTAAATCGTACAGAAACTCCATGTTAATCTTACTCTTGGCAGCCATTTTATGGTGTACAGCACAAAATAACTAGCATACTTCCTATCCAACATAGAAATAAGCTTTGAGAAATATTTTCCCAACAATTAAAATCACTGCAGTCACGCATTACAATCAGTCACATCATAATATGGTTTCCAAAACATTCGTCGTAAAATACTCAGGTTACTAAAATAAAGCAACATCTTGGCAATAATCCAAGGGGTACCCTAAAATATAGACTATCCAATGAGAGTTAAATATTATTTATATTATTAAGAAAAATAGGTTTTAAACAATAATTCTGATGCTGAATGACATTTTGTTTAATAAATGAAATATTTTTCTTATTACGTATACAAATATTTGAAGTATTTCATCTTGGGTCAATTATTATTGTTAGCAGAAATATTCTAAAGGAAAGAAGTCTTTTCTATAATACAGGTATCAATTTATAGCTGTCATACATCATGTTAGTATGAGGCTTCAAAACTAAATTGCATGAAAATTAAGAGAATTTTCATGTGTTTGCAGAAGGAAACGTATTCAAATGAAATTTCTGTTTTGCCAGTATTTTACAAAACAGTGCTTCTGAAGTAAATTATTAAACCTGATTGTATGCATGCTGGAAGTATTTATAAAATTAGTATCATAATTCACTCTATCTAAAGTTATGAATGGCTGAATATCATTACAATAGCATTTTGTTCTTAAGTGGTATGTTAAAGCAAAAATAAAATTAATCAAAATAATAAGACATTTTGTGTGTTAACTTTGATTTTAATGTGAAATAACTTAAGTTACTGTCATTAATTAGAGAATGTTTTTTTATACTTTTTTTTTTTTTTACTATGTACGGTATGTAAATGAATTATACCAGTAACTATCAGATACCAGTAACTACCAGTAACTATCTATTTCTAGCCAAAGCTGAAATGTACAGTTACCATTTCTCATTAAGGCCACTTTAACATAGAAGGTATCAAATTTTTCTTTGCAAATATTCATTAAATTTGAATCCAGTATTAGCTGAAAGGTTGACTGTTGAACACCAGCAATTTGACTCATTCGAACAAGCTACAAATCAATTCTCCTTAGAAAGTCCCCGCAGAAAGGAGCTCTTCCAGTATGCTTCATGATGCTTAAATTACTAAACCTACCCATCTTAACTGAACCCAAAATTTGTTTGGGAAAAGCAAACTGTAATAGCATACTAAGAAACACTGTAAATTACCATTTCACAGTTTTCTGGAATTTGTTTAAAAAATTTGGATGCCTTCTGATCATGTGCACCCCACCAAAAAGTTGTGTATTCATTGTAAACTTTGGACTGAAATGTTTGTGTGGGTATCATATCATCTATTTCAATGGGGTATCAAAAGTTTTATATTTGGGGGTGGGGGACAATTATTAAAGAAAGAAAATAATTACCTTATTTGAAAAATGTTTCAAAAATCAGTCTCTCTTTTTTTTCTCCCTTCTTTGTATCTGTGTGTGCTGTTGTTCTTTCTATATACACAAACTGTTGTCACTGAAAATAAATAAACAGAAAATTATACAAACTTGGCATTGTGATGTGTCATGATCAAAATCACCCAACTTATGTTGGAATACTTAATGCTGTTGTTCAACTTGATGGAACTTAAATGTAATGAAATTAAAAGTGGGAAAATTCCACTCTTGATCCCGGTATATTATGTTTTGTTACTATTAAAAGAAATACTAATCAGAAAAAATAGCAACTGAATTTCATAAGTTCATATTTACATGTGCTACTCTTAAGCCCAGGTTTCCTTTTTGGTGACATTCTCAATATTTTTTTGCGGTCTTCTCAATATTTTTTTGCGGTTTTTCAGTAGAAGTGTAGTTAATAAGAAAGTACCAAAATTAATTCTGAAATATCTTAGATGCTCTGAGTCTATTCTGTGATATAGAATATTGCTATTTATCTCTCAAGCCACATTCCACTCATTACTTTTTATACATAATATAATGAAAAAGGAGCCTCTCCAAAGCAATATTTTAAAGTGTTAATGGCCCAAATGCGGTTTACGGCACTGCTTGGCGGCGATTGTTTTTGAATGAGCAATAAACGCGCCAACATGGGTAACTCCGTATATCCGCGAAGATGGCTGACTGGGTATTTTGAAGCTACGGAAACATGTAGTTTTCGCGCATGCGTGTTTCCTATTTTATAGAGAACGGTTTTATTGGTAATGTGAGATGACGTAGCGGTTTATTCGAAATTCTGACGTGTTAATTTAAGTAGTTATTTCAGTTGTCGTTGTATTTTGTGTGTTGAGTGTTGGCTATTTTCGTTCCGTATATTTCGCGAAATACCAAGCCGCTATGGATTTAGCTGTGATGCTGAGAGAGGTGAGTGAATGTACATGTACATTTATTACTTTATTGGAAGTGCAAGTTGCTTAATTTTTATATTTTGTTGCCTTTTATTGAAATAATTTGTATCAGCTGAAGAACAGAACGCTGGTATCGTTTGCAATTTATTTTATTTTGTTGATTTGTGCACATTGCCTACATTGTGCAATTCGCTGATGTTTTTTTTAAGTTAAAACGGAACGCTGTGCACATGGCATTTTCTTGTAATTTATTTTCGTTAATTTAGCTTATTTTGTTCATTTGTGTACGTTGCGTATATTGTGCAATTCGCTGAAGTTTTTTTTAAGTGTAAAAGGAACGCTGTGCACATGGCATTTTCTTGTAATTTATTTAGTTATTCTAGCTTATTTTGTTTATTTGTGTGCATTGCCTACATTGTGCAATTCTCAGATTTTTTTTTAAGTTAAAACGGAACGGTGTGTACATGGTATCGTTTGTAATTTTAATGCCCTTTTAAAAAAAATTCCTTCTTTCTGGGATGCCATTTTGGTTACGTTTTCGCGGAGCGTGTCGGGAAGGTTATGTAACGCATAAAATGTGTAAATATTACAACATAAAATGTAAATAATTAATTTAAAGGTAACTGACGAATATTTTAATGATCGTAATGTTCGTTTTGCATATTAT
Organism: Stegodyphus mimosarum; assembly: GCA_000611955.2. Classification (NCBI taxonomy): domain Eukaryota; kingdom Metazoa; phylum Arthropoda; class Arachnida; order Araneae; family Eresidae; genus Stegodyphus; species Stegodyphus mimosarum. The sequence continues at coordinate 65,045 of KK116875.1, read as the reverse complement.
TTTATTATATTTTTGTGGCAATAGTTTCCATACTAATTTATGGTTTAGAATTGTATGTTTTGTTTACAATAGGTTTTCGCGGAGCGTGTCGGGAAGGTTGCAATGAATTGCAAAGACGTTTCGCAGAAACGCGCCGAATTGGCGATTTTCAAAAAATCGCCAAGCAGTGCCGTAAAGCGCATTTTCACCGTGTTAATAAATGCCAGCAAGACCTCTTTTTATATGTGGTTTAAAATAGTATAAATACAAAAATTTATCTTTTTCATCACATTCCCTTTTGGAATGAGAAATGTATCAACATAAAATTTAAAATTAACCAAAAAGCAACCTTGGGTTCACATAGATTTCATAGTATGAAATCCAGACTCATCGGGACTTCGGCGATTCCGGATTTGGGATTTTTCCGGATATTAGATCATCAGTTTAAATCTAGTAAGATGGCATGTTGAAATTATAAAATTAAAAATATAGAACAATGAAGCATTTATGAACTGAAGCGTATCAAAATATACAAAAAAGATTAATATTTATTTGTTTACTTTATTAAACATTTCTTTGAATGTAAATTCTTTAAATTGCTTCGTTTTTTGTGCTAATACTTCAGTTCAAATCTATAGACGGACGTAATTTCTTATTCAGTTACACAACTGTTGAAGTCCTGTAGTTGCTATGTCGAGAATTCCGACTAACTTGCCAATTAAAATTTTTTCGTTTTCAATAACCTCTCTGTCATTTTCTTTACTATCGGTAGCGGCATTTTCTGGATCTAGAACCATAAATACAGATTTCGGCGTCTGTTACTTGATTGATAATTGGGGCATTGTCATCGCAATGGAAAACTTCTGTTATATCATCTTCTTTTACTACCGCTTCTCCACATTTCTTGACAAAATCAGTTAACTGAAAATTTCACCTTTGATTTGCGATATCCGAAAGCCTTCAAATTCGCGACTATCATCTTCATCATCCTCACCATGGAATATAGTAGCTGGCTATAAATAATGCCAAGCATTTTTAAAGTATCTGGAGGCACATTCTCCCACGATCTTATGAAGCTCCATTCAGCAAAATATTTCAAAAATTCTTGAATAGTCTTGCCATTATTCAAGAAATTTAACATGGATTTTAAAAATGCTACTTTATATTTGCATTTCACCACGCGCATTATGCCTGTATCCATAGGCTGAATGAGGGACGTACACTTTGGAGGAAAGAATAACACGGATACATTATCTTTCACTAAAACTTTAAGTGAAATATGAGCCGAACAGTTGTCTACAATCAGGACAATTTTTGCGTCATTAGGTAAATCAACCGAATTCAGATTTCGCCTAGCCTGGGGTATGAAATGATTTTCAAACTAATCATACATTAACACTCGTGTCATCCATGCTCGTTTATTTGCACGATATATAATAGGAAAAATTTTCACTCCTTTAAATGCTCAAGGTCGTGTATTTATTCAGATTGCGAAATGTTTACACTTGTGCGTTCTTGCAGCATTTGCACATGCTAAAATTATTAGTCTAGCTTTGGAATCTTTGACACCAGTTGGAGCCTTTTCTGTAGAGATTGCCAGGGTATTTCGCAGTACATATTTCAAGAAAAGACCGGTTTCATGAGCGTTGTAAATTTGTCCTGGGGATAACGTTTCACTATTAATGAGTTCAATGAACTCATATGCAAACAGTTCAGTATCAGCTGGAGCTTTTTCACCTGAAATTAATTGCATTATACCACGGCGATTTTAAAATTTGGTTAACAATCTGTCGAATATGTGCACTCAGATTTTAAGTTCATTTCCTCATGAAATATTTTAACTTGAGCCATTAGCATTTGACTCCTCAATGGCACGCCCTCGCTGCGATGTTGTCTGACCATTCAATCATCACTTTATCATGACCGTCACTAAGCATAGCAAATAATTTTTCTGTTATTCACTGCGAGTGGAGTTTCGGAAAAATTCATAAAGTTCCTTTTTCTGTTATGTCATATACAGTTGACATTTAGTGCCATACTCCTCGCATAATTTTGAGACGGATATACCTATATGCATTTTTTGCAGAAATTTCGCTTTTTATTTAACGGACATCGAAGCATGCTTTCGCTTTGTAGGTCCTGTTGCAGCTCCAGAATTAGAAACTCTTTTCGACATAATCGAAAGTTCAAACTTTAGTTTTCAAAAAATTGTTATAATGATCTTGCGAAAACTAAAAAGCTGAATCAAATCAGAACAACGCAATCTGCTATATTAACTGAAATTCTTTGGAATCAGTAAAGTATAATTTTAGCCTACCTTAAGAGCATCCACAATACATTATTGGCTATGTACATGCGACTGGCGACGAAAGACAAATTGTTCGTTAAATTTTTTCTTGCTTCAGACGCGCACTGAAACAGTTAAGCCTGAATTGTGTTAATTAGTTATTTATTATACTTACATCTATTTCTTGCACATACTTATCTGAGTCCTGAATAAATAAATTCCCACATATACTTAAGTTTATTGAGGGCCGGCGCTAGATATTTTGTCGCTTGATGCAGTCTCTGCGGTTCCTAAATTCTGCTACCAAGCGCCTCCCTAAGTTCTAAATTTTTGCCGCCTCTTAATTTTTGGTCTCAGTACTTTTCCTAAATTCTAAAAATTTTATCATACCTTAATTTTGTTACTCAGTGCTTCTCTAAATTCCAACAATTCTGCCACCCGGTGAGGCCATACGAGCTCTGGCGCCAGTGCTGGGTTTATGTGAATAAAAAATCAGTTATTCTTAATGCACATAGCACTAAATGTAATCTTTTAGCCTATGAGTATCATTAACAAATCTATTTTTAGCATATGTAAAGAATTTTTTGTTAAGTTTTTCCTCATCAACATTTAGCATATTTAATTTACATCTGTAATCATCACCAAGCGTAATGTCAATGTAAAAGGTTTCCATACTCTTTTTTATTCAATTATTAGATAGCTACGTTAATTTATCTATCATGTGTAATTATACATTTGCATAAAACTGTCTACAGAAACATTTCTTATGAAGTTTAGGAGATTTAATATGAAAAGTTTATAGAAATTTAAATATATACGAAGTATCTGAAACCTTTTAAATGACAGAGATTAGAATTATTCTTCAAGTTAAGTTTAGTTCTTCAACAAATTTTTACATGGGATTTTTTTTTAATGCTGATAAAAAATCGCATTTTTGCATAAAAGAATGAGAAGATTTTTTTTTTCTTTTTTTTTTCTAAGTTACTTAAAGGTACCTGTCTTCTTGATCTTTCATATCTACACATGTGATCTATATATATGAAAATATGACATATATAAATTTCAAAATAAGAAATTTCAGTGCAATATAAATAAAGAGCTTTTTTGTAACACTTAAATGCTGTTTAAATTAAAATTTCAAGAACTATGTCAAATTTTAATAAAATATTTATTTAAATCTAAATTATTTCTTTTGTCCAAAGGAGCTTTGTCCCTGAAGGACTATTGTTTTCGTTTTGCGATTTTGCGTTGAATCACTATAAATGGCTGTATCACTTTTCAAATTGTTTCCACCAAAAGTTATCCTCAATATTATATTTAAAGAAATTAAATAATGAAGAATCTGCATAAATGTATGTATATTTCTCACAATGTGATAAAACAACGGTACCTAGAGCCATCCAATTTTAAATAACGTACGTTTCCATCCAAATATGCGCATCCGGAAGCCCAAAATTTGGAATTTGTTTTATTATCTATTTCATATTTTGTAAAACTTTAACGAATTTTTGATGAACAAACTGAACGATTTAAAAGCGAGTGAGCAATGACAACACTCTACGGGGGGGTACCTTTTTATTTAAAGCTCGCGGAACTGTGTATCGGAAATTTTAAAGATATGCTGGTTTTAAAATTATTTTGCGATATTGCTGTTGAACTGAATTTTTATGGTTTAAGTGTTAAGAACATGATATTCAATAAATAAAGGTAACACACAATTTAAAAGAAACGCCCCTTTGGATGTAATTTAAAATCTAAAATTTTTCAGATTTTATTCTTTTTTCCAATTTTTTTTCCTATACTGTGTGTTCTTGGATTTGCTTAAGCGCTCTTTCTCGGCCTTGCGGCTAAAGCCATGAAACAGGCAGTTATGTTGAATATAAATTTTAAAAAATTCATTCTTCTGTTATTTAATCTAGTCGGAACACGCTTTTCATTATGCCATTTTACGTTAAGTTTTTTTTTATTTCTCTGGCATGGATCTTCACGTTAACAATATTGCAAAAACGTTTGCTAAAGCTGCAACAGATGGCGTCAGCTTTGGTGTCTTTAGCAAATGCGCGATTTTCGAACGAAATTATATCCAGTCTTTTACAGGGCTTAATTTCTGAAATTTAGAAGTGCAAGGACGTTAACGAAATGCCTTAGGTAAGGTGAACAAAAATGAATAAAATAATTAATAAACAAATTGAATAATGTAAAGACATAAATAAGAAACTTAATTTAATTTAAATAATACATTAAAATACCTGAGCTCATCTTATAGTCTCCGGCTGAAATTACAGTCTCAACAATCGACAGGTTTTGTTTAATTGGGTTGCAGTTCAATTTAACTATACTCTATATCTTGTTTCCTAGCTTGACGCTTCGTTGTAAAGATGCCAGATGGTTTCTTTCTTTGATCTTTTCCCTTATGAATTTTGGGAGTAAGCCTGCATATTGCTGCGCTGGAACTTGTTTAGTTGCATTTTTATATGCATCTTTAATATCATTAGTTAGCTTATGAACTTCCATTTCTATGGCATTCGTGTCATGTAAGTTTATTCCTGATGGTTCAGATTCTGATAGAAGATAATCAATCCGTATCAATAATATCTGATAATATCTGATAGAAGATCCCAGTCCGTCTGTTTCTTCATTTTATTATTTAATATTTGTGAAGTGCCCAAAGTAATTACTACAGGTACATGGTCTGATGTCAGATCTTGCAGGACTTCTAAACACATTGGGATGTCTGTGGTTGATAGGACTATATCTAAAATATCACCCCTGCCTGGCTTACTAGGGAGAAATGTATAGTCCATCGCAGCATAAAAATATACAGGATGATTTAACATGTATTTTATAGAGCTGCTCCATTTCTATTAGAAAATCTACACCCCCACTCTCTGCTTTTAGCATTTAAGTCACCTGCAAGAATGGTGGGTTTGTCCAGAGGTCGAAGTTCTTCCATGATTTTCTCTTTGATGTATCTGTGTGGTGGATTATACAAGGCCGTAAAGTACGTAATTCCATAATCTGGTAATAGAACTGAGACTGTAACGGCTTCATGTCCATTCTGCCGATCTTCCTTAATTAAGCACGATTGAAGTGAACTCTTTACTAAAATGGCCACTCCTCCGCCTCTGTGTGTGAGCCTGTCACAGGGGTAACTTTTATAGTTTGATGCATTAATTCTATTACTTGGAGTGGCATGCGTCTCCGTCAGGAGTGCTATATCAATAGCCTGTGCATGTAGAAAATATTCAAGTTCATTAATTTTATTAAAAATGCTATGGGCATTCCATGTCACTAAATTTATAGAAGCTCTCGTATTAATTCGAGGGCCCATTATTTGATGTAGTGTTTGTCTTGGTTTCCTGACTAATTTTTGTTATTTCTCTCATTTGTTGGGAAATTTGGAATCCAGCTGTTTTTATAACAGCGACCAACTCTGCCGGGTCAGAAAAGACCTTTTTCGCTTCAGTAAGCGTGTCAGAGTATAAGCCCGATGATAAGGCCTGCACATAACTCTTATTTTCAATTACTCGATTCGAGTAATTTTTATTGCGCTCAGTTTTCTTCTTTGGATACTTCTCGCATCCTTTAAAACTACTAGTGTGTTCCAGCTCACAGTTTGCGCAGCGAAGTGGAACATTATCGTTGTTTTTGTTTGGGCAGTCTCTGGACTCGTATTCCTCACCACATCTGACACAGCGTGGTCTATAGTTACAACCCGATTGGGTATGGTTTGAACCCCTGGCAGCGAAAACACTGCAAGGGGCCTTGGCGTCCTAAATATTCCCTTATGGAGACTTTCATTCCACACAGAAATCGTTCTAAATATATGCCCTTTGATTTTTCAGACTTAGGGAGTGTCACTAAGAAAAGTGGGAGCTGAGTCACCTCACCTTGTCTGCGTCTAGTCATTTGTTTTATGTCTTCTATCTCGTATTCTAAATTTAATAATTCCTCTTTGATGTATTCTAATTCTGTATCTTCGGTTAATCCCCTAATAACAACCTTCAATTTTCGGTCTTGAGGGAGGGAGTAAGAATGGTGCTCAATATCAAGCTCTTTTAGTAATTTGACTATGCCTCTATAACTTTCTGCAGAATCTGCAAAAATCTTTACTTTATTTTCATAAAACTGTCCATAGTTTCCTAATTTTCGTTCCTTCATAAACTTTTGGATATCACTCCATTTAATTTTGTTACGAAGTATTGTAATTGGCGGTATTTTGTTAGATTTATTATCCTGATTTGCGTTTTCTGATTTTTCAACATGTTGTGATACATTATTTTCAACCTCATTTGTATCCATATTAATGTTGTTTTCATCCTGTACAGTGGGATTTACCCCAGATGTACTTGCATTTAAAGTATCAGTTTGTTGCATATTGGCAACAGGAGAAATCTGCGTTTGATTGCTAAGTTTAATTTTCTTAGCAAAATTTCGATAATTTTTGTGCCTAACTGTTTGATCGCCTCGCCTACGCGGCAAGTCACCTTCTGAACTATGATCCTGATCAAGTGTAAATTCATTCTGCGAGTCGGATTGTAAATTTATAGGGCTTCTTGCCCGTTCATTATCACTAACCTCATTACGAGACTTACTAACATTTTTCTTGTCCTTACTATTTTCATCAGCCTGCGCTGTAATTTCAGTATTAACCGCAGTTAACATATCAATCATGCTTCGCAAAAAATACAAAAGCTTTTCCTCAGTATTAGTAAGCGATCCAT